>JAKSZP010018733.1:0-97760 GCA_022478985.1 Massospora cicadina | reverse complement strand
GAAACGTGGGTGATACTTAATGGAGCTTTAGGACTTGATCTTTAGGGTGCTTAACATTGTGCTCCCAAAACAGGCTAAAAACTGGGCCCCCTATCAATTACCACTTCCTGGGTGTGGGCCAAACATAGAAAAGACACAGTGAACAAAGAGCCTGGCCATTTGCTCTGAGAAGATTGCTGAGTGACATGGAATATACAGGGAAAATTTTCTAAAACAATTTTATGATTAATATGATTGCATCAAACCCATTGAACTAGGGAGTTTTACAATAAAGTCAACTGATGCAGAGGTCCACAGGCCTTCTGCCGGCTGTAAAAAATGTAGCAGACCAATTTCACCTGACCTTCTGATTTTCACAGAGCACAAGTCACGCAAGTTGTGATTCAGGCCAGAATACCCTTAATGATACCTTGCAAATTTAACGACTGTTTCATCAGACTGATACATCTCTTTTCAGAGTGCCACACCTCTAGTAGATCATAATGTGAGCGAATTAACTCCTTATAAAACTGAGAAATCCCCAAACTCTATTCATAAACAAAATAATCCCCTTTTTCAGTGAATAGTGTGTTTTTGTGGTCTGAGAGTAACAGTTTTCAAACTACTTCAACCCCTTCAAACAGTATGTCTAACCACACTGCACCTGAAGAAACCAAAGTCACATTTTGCCCCAGTATGCCAAAAAGAATATGGGAAGATAATGAGTAAAATCTGCGCAGAAGGTATAGTCATGTCAATCCTTGAGAATTATCCTCAGTAGGACTTAAATAGGCTCGCAGCTCAACGTTTCTGGAAGAACATAAAGAGCTCCCTTCACAAACTTGTATTTGAAGTTGTAGCTACAGAGGTCATTATAGGTCTGGCCTGATAATGTGCCAACTTTTGCAGCTTCAAAAGATACATGAGCATTTAGTATTATAATCTAACAACTACTTTATTCTGTGTCCCTGGAGAAGATACTGATAGCTCACAGGTGGCCATGCCACTACAGCAAGCCCCTTATCATATATGGTCCATGATTGCTTTAAAGTGGAGAACTTGTACAAAGTAAGCAACTTTATACTCCTCACCTTCATGGTCCTAAGCAACACAGCCCCCACCGTGGCCGCAGAACCATCATTTACCATAATGAAGGGTTTGTATGAATCTACGTGCTTAAGAACTGGAGGCCCCATAAATAATTCCTTTATAGCCTCAAACGCGAGTTGACATACTTCCATTTGAAGGGGACTTTTCCCCGTCAGAGGATGAAGGGGCACATCCAACTGGGTATTGTATAAGAGAACTTTTCAAGAAAAACGGTGCCTAAAAATCTTTACATCTGCTTCTGTGTAGTGGTAGTGGCCACGAGAGATTGGCATTAAGTTTGTAAGGGAAGAATGGCATGCTATACCTCACAACCAGGTTATCCAGGTTTGTGACTTCTTTTTAAAGAAATCACACTTAAGGCTTAATATACAGATCCGTTTTCTTTAAGGAATTCAGCATCAAATAAGTCCTTTGCATTCTGCTTATGAGTGGGAGAGTGTACCGAGATGTCTTTAATATATAACATAACACAGGTGAAACTGAGATAGCCCAGGAAATCATCAATCATGCGTTGGGGCGTGGTGGGTGCATGTTTTAAAGCCAAAAGGCATGAATCAGAACTGAAAGATATACCTTTTTGTATAGATGGCCATAAGCCACTTCTGACCTTCCGCTCCCTTGATTCAATAGACCATCTTAAAATCAATTTAAAAAACACATGACTTTGCAAATGCTTGGCTGATGGTTTGTTTAATGAAAAAGATTAAGCATCATGTACGTTATTATTTAAAATTCCATAATACATGCAAGGTCACAGGTTTCATTAGTCTTTTGGGTGAAGACTTTGTGAGAAGCAAAGGTAGAGAATATAAAATAATTACCCTTCTAAAGCATATCATCCAACCAGATCTCCAGCGCCATATCTTCCTTTTCAGTATATGGATATAATGGTCAGTTGGTATTGATTAAATCCACCGTCAAACAAAAAGCCAATTCATACTCATATTGTGACAGAAGACGAGTGGCTTTCTCCATATCAATAATATTCTTAAATGGAAGCAACTATGAGGGGAAAATGGGAGAAAGTTCCATAAGGGAAGGTGTTTTAATGATGGAGCCCACTGTCATTGTGGACGCTAACATATCAATGAGAGAGAACTCCACCTATAAATGGGTATTCTCAAAGGACAAGTAAATAGAGTCCAGATTGAACTTTACTGTTGAAGATGCCAGCAGCCAACGCCCAGGATAACTGAGAATAGCAAACATGACATCATGGTAAACATATTGCAAAAGCTTAATTTGTACATGGAAAAGGGTATAAGACACCTTATATATAATAACAAACCATTGGATTAGAGGAAGAACCTAATAAAGATGAATCCATATCAAGGTCAGGATTAAGATCATGATAACTTTTAGCTCATGAAGTTCCCCACAACTCCGGTATCCAAAAGAGCTCAATGACACCTTGTGGGATATCACCTTAGTTTCAATAGGCAGCAAAACATAAATATGATGATGTTTATTTATAACAGCACGAAACATGACTGGCTGAGATGTGGTAATCACATGGATATTAACTGGGCTAGAAACTGAAAAGGGAACAAGATCTTTTAAGCGGATAGATTTTCTCAATTGCGGCTTGTTGCAACACAGACAAAAAAGGCTTCAGTGGTTTCAAAGGTTATCGTTTCTCCTTGAGGGCAGACTAAATGGAAGAGTCCTGGTTATATAAGTTTGGCGATACTGAACAAGGTGAGGTAGGGCAGAATCAGGAAATGACAAGACGCTCACCCTATGGCCTGACCAGGACTTTTACTCTTATGGAAAGTAGATGATCTAAGTAAAATCAGAAAAAATCATCATTACATGGCTAATGGAGGGAAGAATTATAGCACTCCTTTCACCCCTACTTGAGCAGCTCCAAAAGGTTGCACCTATAGAAGTGGCCAATGAAGTAGCCTGCTCAAAGTTAGTGGATGAGGTTCCAAAGAGGGACAAGTTGTGGATACAGATCCAAAGACGCCTAGTTTATTGGAACTAGAATCTCAAAAGCAAGAATGATATGAGCCAAGAAGTTATTCTGAGAAAATAACAAGAGTGAGTATAATTGAGGTTTCGCCTTTAAAGTGAAAACATTTAAAAGTTGAGCTGATCTTGATGCCAGGGTTTGAATCACCATGGACACTAAAGTATTCAATGGCATGGAAAGCCCTGCCTTGTTTGCTGAACGCAGGATTCCCTGCACCTAGCAATAGCATACCCTCTACATCATCCAGCAGAGCAATACTTTATTGGGCATACATAAAGGTGGATAGTGCTGAAGTATTTTCAAGAAAAGATAACCCGCAGCTCTTCCAAGGCATCCAAGACTTAATTCACCACTCCGAAGAGGGTAAATACAAACTCACTTCCAATTTAATAATTACACCTGAATTCAAACCACAGTTAAAGGGATGTTGAGTCGTAAAGAAATACAAACTATTTTAGAGAATCATCAAATATATGCAAAGAATGACCATACAGAGAACACAAGACAAATCACAGATTTCATGCTTGTAGGATATAGTGAATACATTAAATCACCTACTTCAGAAAGAAGAGAGTAAATGACCAAGATTAAGGGTTGGCCAATTATTTCATAAAAGCAAATAATATGCTTAGACTATCTGCCATTCTGGATTCACTGACACCCAAAATGCAAGACATATCTACAGAGTTATAGCCAACCACATTACTTGATTTTTATTCAAGGTGGTAGAGAACTTGCCTGACGACTTACAACAATAGTTACCAATATCCCTGGTAGGTGCCAAGCGGTAGTGACAGATGTGGCAGAGGATCTAAGAGAGGCAGCTAGACAGGGACAGACTTTATCATGGAAGAATCTCTGGAAGTAAAAGGGGTAACTCATGGAATGACCTTGGAACTTAGTAATTGGGAGTGAGATTATCTCAAAGGGCAAGATAAGATTGCTATACTCCAAAGCATTAAGAATAGGAGACAAACCAGATGGAATCCAAACCATTACCCCATTTAAGCAAGAAGGGTAAGTGCTTGGTGACAATCGCTACTATTACCCAGTCATTGTCAAGACTGGGGAAAGTAAAAGCTAGAAAGTATAGATTTTACTTACTAATTTATTTTTAAGAGTTTATTTTCGATGTGGTCTAATATTGAAACAAAAATTGCCCAACAGCAGAACCTGTTTTTGTACTGTTGTACTAAGATGCAATATGTGCGGGGGAATAATGAGTTGCATAGAGGTCAGAGAAACCAACATAGCGAAAGTTTGGTGGATTGACAAACTTTAACTTCATGATTATAATTTGGATCCAACCTGACAGGTCAGATCACTATCAAATCTTACATTTGTTTTTATTTGATCCTGTTTTGCCTGATAGTAATGATCTGTTTGGCAAACTGAAAGTTTACATCCATAGAAAGGGAAAATAAGGCCAATTCCATTTCAAATACAACAGGTTTGGCACGCCCAAAACTACTTTGGACAAGATAAAATCCTCCAACAACAAGTTGTAGAGGCGATAGAGGGTTTTTGAACTCAAGCTTGAATCATATAATTTAATTGTGATGAAAAATTAGCTTAAACCCTTGGGTGGGACTCAAACCTCATTTTAACTTATTATGGCATTGGATGGGGTGACAACCTACCTTCTGGCCGTGACCACTGGCCACCACCACTTCCTTACAAAGCCCTTGGGGCCTCTCCACCAAATTATTAATGGTGGGAAGGATGGGAAGGGTAATCCCTTCAGGGGTAGGCTGTAACACACCGCTCATCCACAACATGTGCTAGATTTCCATTATTGGTTAGTAAGGAAGAAGACTTTTTGAGCCTCCTCTTGGTTCTGTGGGATATTCTTCTTTTTTTATAAAAGAGTTGCTCCGCAGGACTTACACCATCCAATTGACAGAAGTTCAAGACTGTCTTTCCCAAGTTAATCTCACATTAAATCCTAAAAGCTTGATTTTTTTGTTCTCAAGTATCTTTTCTTAAAAAATAATACATTTGACAAAGACCATATGATAGCCTCAGGCAGGATGATGCAATTAGTGATTGGGCTACTCCCACTCCAATTGACTGCTTTGGAAAGTTTATTGGTTACTTTAATTTTCTTCAAAAACTCTTACCCCCCAATTAGCAAGTGTGGTTTCTTCATATTAACATTCTCTAGTAAAAGTTCTACATCTGGAACTCCAAAAGTGATACAGCATTTAACACTGTGAAATTTATCCTTCTTTCCAAAACCATTCCTATTCATTAAAACACTGATAAGCCTTTTATTTGGCGACAAATGCCTCGAATTTTGCTATTAGAGCTGCTCTGTTGCAAGCTGGGAATGATGTTGTGGAATGCACAATTGTTATATTTGAAATTATGTCATTGGCCTAGATAAAATATGATATATATGAAAATGATTTACTTGCAGCTGTAGAAGCAGTTCTGTTCTGAAGCTAGTTTCTTCATGGCTTTGGATTACTTTTATAATGCAAACAGATCATTGCACATTGCTGCATTATTTCTCTAACCAAAAGCTGACCCCTCGCCAGTATAGATGGTTAGAAGTTATTTATTTTTTGTAGTAAACTAAGCCAGGGACCTTTGAAGCCATGCGATAATCAGTTACCTTAGCTACAGTGGTATCTCCTAGTAGACTTCTGGTAAATAGGGCAAATATCTTTATGGAAAAGATGTCTTTGTTAAGGTAAATCTCTTCTAGAACGCAGAAAATATATCTAGATAATGATAAGCAATCTTTAGTAAAAATAAGCAGTTATTGAGGTTAAAAATTAATATCTCCTTTAATGGATAAATTTGGTGATAATTATAGCTTAGTAGAAGTTCAGGATCGAGTAGGGTATACTTTGGTAAAAGTTTAGGATTAAGTAGAGTACACATGTTTTCTGAATAATGTAGTGGAATGTAGAGGTTTCCAGCATACGTGATCTTTCCTGATTAATATGCTAGATTTGAGAGAACTCTGAATGGGAAAATCTTTATCAGATAATCCAGTAGATTTAGAGGGATTCAGGATACTAATTGCTCGTTTAGACGTTCATTTTTTGTTGCAATTTTGGTAGATTCCATGGTGGTGGAACCCCATTTGTTAACTTGTGATTATCTTAAATTTCAACATAATCAAAACTAGTGCAAGTACCATCATTCCCAAAATTCCCCTCAAGATCTTGCAGATGAAGAACATAACTTTGGTGAAATATAGCGTGAACTTAATCTACAACAGAGCCTGATTTGACTGAGGCAATTTAGTACTTCAGTCCTTGATAGTAAATCACTCAATTTTGTCCTGATAATAGTGTATAAAGTTTTGTGAATCTTACCCCATGGCCAGTGATGGATAACATAACCAGATCTTATTTTTACTTAAGCAAAACGAATTTCTTGCAGTTGCTTTGATCTGCTTCTTGTTTACTTATAGTCCCCATAAAATTCACAGCCAAAGCTTGTGATTGAAATAATTCATCCGCCAGCCTTCACATTGCTAGATCAACTGTTTCTGATGTGGAGTTTTTCAATATGGTTTAAACACTTAATGGTATGATCTTTTTGGCCATAAAGAGCTCAAAAAAATAAAATATGGATAACTCAATGGTAGTTCACAAGTATGCCAATAGAGCTGCTGGAAGTTATTTGTTCCGCTGAGATGGGTCATCTTGTGCCATCTTGCAAAGGATTGCGATTAGATTTCCATTCTCTCATTCCACTGCTCCGTTGGTAGCAGAATATTATGTGGCAGTGAAGGAGTGATAGTGCTCATAAAAATTGAGGCCAATGACTACTTGAGATATGAAGTTGGTGACATTAATGGATAACAGTACCTTAAAGCTACCGTGGCAGGTAAAGAATCTGTTTAAGAAAAGTGGAAGAGATTGCTTTAGAAGTTGGCGAGGCAGATGAGTTGGCCTCAACCCTTTTTGTGAAGTGGTTGACTGCTAGTATGAAATACTGATGGCCGTACATCGCCATAGTTAGTGAACCATTAACGTCAAACTGATGGTAGCAAATGGGGCATTTGGACTCATAATCTGTTGTTGATACGTCATATTGGGAGGCTTCTGGATAGCACAGATAATACAAGAATAGATGAAGTCTTGGATTGACTTAATCATATCCCAGTAACTTCGCTCTCACAGCCACTGAAGGGTTTCCTTACGCTATGACCTAAAGTAAAATGGGCATCCAGTGCAGTTTTTGTTTTTGAGATGGTCAGACATAAGGAAGCCAAAAGGTTACAACATGTTTATACAATAAACCACTTGCAATATGAGTTCTCACATCATCCTTTTAAATCTTTGCTAAACCACAGGAGGCTATTTCTCTACTCCTCAGGCTTACAAATGAGTTGTAAGTTTGTCTTCCTTGGAGGCATAGAGAGTCAATATGGATAGTCATACTAATCCATCAGTATTTTGATGTATCATTCCAGCACAATAAACAATTGAAAAGACATAACTCTGGAGTTTATAAGGACAGCAGCCCAGCCATCCATCAATATTTTTTGTCTGTTGTAGCCATCATAGAGAGGCATGATCCATAAAATTTTTAAATTGATTACTGTACAAGAAAGGACAAAAATACTTAATGGCAAGCAAGACATCTAGGCATTCACGCTCAGTAACACAGTTTCCTCTCTACCTAATTAGTGCTTTTGTTGGGATTTTTGCCCATATTCCCAGCCGACTAGATTACCAGGGATTGCTAGGGGATAATTTTCTAATGCGAGGTGAATTGGATATCAGTTGACCCTGTATTTAGGGATAACTATATTTGGGAGATCTAGGTTATTTACCTGGTTATATCCATCAGTCATTGATCTGGATAAATGCTTAAGATCTCATCAGTCAGAATTCTGACTGTTGAGTAATTGACTGGACCTAATTGTCAAATATTCAATAGGGACATAATAATGTTAGCATGCTTAAACTTATTATGGATCATATCAGATATCAGCGATTATGGATCAAGTATATTCTAAGCTTATGCAAAGCTTAGGATCCGCGGCCTAGCGATTTCACTTAATAATATTTGACTATGATGACATGGGCTTGAGGGCTTTGTTGGTTAGGTTGGACTTAAATTAAGATTTGACTTAATGACCTGGGCACGTGGGCTTTGTTGGTCTATGTCAAAATTAGTTTTTAATGTTGGTCAAGTTTTTGATCAAATTAATTACTAATTAGTGATACGAATCGCCTTGGTATGTGCTGCCAATTACATGTGAAAGAGAATCAGTTCAGCTATTTGCAGATGCATCCAAAACGCCATCTTGAGAATGATGATGGTGTTTACACCAACCATGGGGCTGAGCATGATGCCCTGAGTCAAAGTATTTGTATATGTTCTTACAAACATTTTATGTGGCCAAGTGCCATTAAAAATGAGACTTCATGGGTAAGATGTGGTGAACATCAAACCCTATAAATAACCCCCAAGTTGATGCTAATAAAAAAGCATTCAACTACTATGACTTGTTTATAATTTAACTTATAAACTTTTTGCGTTTAATACTTTACTTTGTATTAGTTGATACTTTACTTGGGATCAGTAAGATCAGGGTGGCATGCCATTGTCCAAGTAAATGACAGGGAATACGAGTTTAAGTACTACTAAGAAGTTATATCTTAAATTTTAGTCACGATCCAGTCTATTGTCATCATACAATAGATGCACAAAACTTCATCCCACTGCAGAAGAAGAATCAGCCCTCTGAAGAGAACCCAAAATTCAACAAGTGGCGCTCATGGCTGGGATCGCAGATGGTGACCGCGATGAACAGGGGAGCAATCCCAATCAATTATTCAGAACTATCACCGGGCCTAATGGGAATACTGAAATGACTGTGTCCCAGATTAACTGGGAGTATTTACCCATTATTACCTATCCCAATGAACCCATTTTACCTGAAGACCTGAAACGTCTTGAACAGCAGTTGTTAAGAGGGTATCAAATAGGACAAGGGCCTGCAGATAAAAGTAGCAATCCTTTTTACTGCTAATGACAGCAAGATGTGTTGTGGATGAGATATATTTCTCATCATCAATTAAGTGTAGCTCAGATCTGAAACAATTTAATTAAGATATAGAATATCACCCAATACTTAAATTGAATTTGTACATCCCACCTCTAGAAATTCTCAGATGACAATCGCCCACCATCATGCAGCCATTACTGAGTTGGTGAACTTCTCTCATAACTCCAGACAGGTGGGCCAAATTCTAAATGAGTGATTGGAAGCCAACTTCACTGAGGTCCATTATAGTCTGGAGGAAAATTACAACTTAGCCACTTGGGCTAATGACTGGGTAGCAGAATTAGCACAAGAACTAAATGAAATATTGCATCCCATCCTTGAAAATTTCTTAGAGGAAAGAGGAGTCACCAAATCTTGGGTCAGCAATATCACTCAGACTTCTATTAACGTTTCAGAGTTCATGAGGCTTAATCATGAAACCCAAGAGGTGCAATTAAACTATAATGATGAATTTTGTGACCAGTATTGACGTTTGAGCGCCCAAATTTTGCAGATGAAGGATGAATATACCGGAAAAATCAATTACTGGCAAATACAATTTAAAGACCAACAGGCAAAAAATGAAAAAAATCAAGACTCTATTGATTGTCTAAATCTACAGATCAATAATCTCAATGATGATGTTAATGCTATTAATGAGGCGAACATTAATCTCCATGGAGAATTGAACCAGTGCAAGAAGGCAATAAAAGAAAAGGACCAAGTACTTCCACCTTTCAATTACAAGCTACTAGCTTGAATGAGGAAATTGTGAAATTAAAGTTAAAAAACCAAAACTGTGTCAATTGGGAAAATGAAATCAATGAGCAGATTTGTGCTCTGGATGACGGGCGTTGTCAGTGTGCTACAAACCACTTGACTGGAAATTCTTCCAAATATTATGAGGATGAAGCTTCAGAAATAGTTACCAAAACGGATGCTGGGCCACATCGACAGCTGCCTAGCAATATTGTTTCTTTGGCCAACCCTAACACCTCAAACTGGGATATGATGCCCCAACGCCCTAAAACTCCTGGCTCTAGTCAACAAAGAAGTAATCGTGATAACCAGGAATGGGGAAGCGATAAGTATAAACCAGCAAACCTGCCAGCCTTTGACAATAATGGAAGTATTACCACAGTTGTCAAACGCTTTGAAATGGCCATGCATGGGGCCAGCAACTGTAACAAAGCAGCCACTATGATTAACTGCTTGGATGAGTGGAGCATTGAGTTGATTATGCCTCACATTAACATAAATCCAACATATGCCAAAGTCAAGGAGGCTGTGCTTCATTAATTTGGAGGTTCAGAATGGATGTTGACCAGAAAATCTATATGAACATTTGCTTTAAGAAAGATGAAGCAATTAATGAATTTGCAGATTGATTCTATTGCGAAGCTCAAGTTCTCTTAGGCACATGGGCTATGGTCAATTTTGATGCTAAGATTGCACTAGAGCATGCGGTAGAACCTTACCCTAATCTATCAAACACTTTATTGCCTGCTTTCGTGCAAAACCTGGCAACATCTGAATTGGTTGACTATTTGCGAGATGCTCAAGAATTATGGCCCTCCTAATACTGGTTACAGATTGGGACCTGCTGCCTTTGCTGAAAAACCTTTAAAACCAGTAGGAAAACTGACAGTAATCCAACTGTAAAAAATGAGCAAAACTCAAATATGAGAGCCTCATGGCCAGTGAGTGAAATTACTTACTTTAATTGCAATTGTAAAGGTCACTTTGCTTCCCAATGCCATCAGGAAATGTCAACATAGTTCTTCCCGATACTGTGCAGGAGGAGGGAAAAGAACAAGCACAATAGATGTGGGACGCTCTATTGTGCCTAAGACACCAGTCCCACCCAATAGACAAGAAAACGCTGGCCACAGGGCCTTTTTTAACAATGAAATTAATTCTATTTTAAGTATCAAATGAAGAATCTTTGAATGTACATGCGGTAACTTGCTCCCAGAGTAAGGTTGTCATACCAGAAGCCTCTGAAGTAGTCGCTAAACCCTATGTGCAACAAATACTTGAGAATATTTCAGCTGATGGGCCGAGCAATGCAGCAGATACCCCAAAGCCTGAAAGGGGTCAATATAGCATTGCCAATTGACAAATTCCTCAATGAATTCCCAGTATTGGAAATACTCTGAAGCACACTCTTAATTCCCTGGATTCTTCCCATATTCACTTAGCAAACTCTATTGATTCTTACTACTCTGAGTGCACTTATGTGGATATTCTGGTCAACAAGATCAGAGTTGTAGCTATTGTTGATAGTAGAGCACCTGTAAACATTGTTTCCACGAAGCTGGTTAAGAAATTGAAAATAGCTCCAGACATTGACCATCATCAAGAATATGGGACCGCAGGCCTTAACAGCACTAAGAGTGAAGGAGCTTACAGCGCTTTGCCACTGCAATTTGGAGCTTTGGTAGTAGCTGCACCTGCTATAGTGCTTTCAAACGCCAATTATGACATATTAATTGGAACTATTTTTAAGGACCTATGGGACCTCATGCGATTTTAAAAAGAGACCATCTTGACAATATTGGGCCAATCACTTCCAATTTATTACTCTTGTAACTGATACAAAGCCCACAAGCTGTCATGGAAAATTTATCAATATATCTTATGCTGATGGGATTATACCAGTAGGATATATTCAGCAGGGGAATCAAAGCTTCCCCATGCCAACTGCCATAAACAAAAATTGAGGAATACCTCTACGTGTGAATAAGGATGTGACAATAGCTCCAGGCCATCCACTTGTTATGAGGACTGGGACCACACTGGATATTCCAGAAGGACTATATGGGGAAGCTGTATCCCCGTGGCATCATTCTTAAATGGAACCTAGTGTGGCGCCTGGAATACTTATACTAGGGCACGGAGAGATTGATGTCTTACTAGCAAACCTGACCAGCCGAAATATTAAGGTCAAGAAATATCAAGTAGTCACTTTTATGCATCTGTTTCTGAGGGACAAGTTAAAATCAGCTGTCTAATTTGGTGACTTACTCAAGTTTGGCTTACTGACCAAAACCCTTGGGGCACATACTGTAATTTTTAAGAATCGTTTGCCAGATTATTAGAACAACAAGGATAAGCACTATAGTTGTTTGAATGATACTCCAAAATTTTCGCCAATGATGACTAAGATTTAAGTTGTGCAAAAGGAGTACAGCATTTTGTTGATACCAGGGACTATATGCCTATTAGAATGAGGCCAATTTAGCGCCCCAGGGCCAGTGATGAAATAGTCAGTGAAGAGTTAGACAAATTGTTGAAAAGTGGAATGATAGTGCCATCCAAAAGCCTGTGGGACAGACCTGTTTTAATTGTAAAGAAAAAAGATGGCAGCAATCGTGTTGTGATTAATTATTGACGCCTCAATGCCATTACAAAAAAAGATTCATATCCGTTGCCCAGAATTGATGATGCTCTGGAACGTCTGGGAGGTGCAAAGTACTTTACCGCATGGGACCTCATCTCAGGATCTTGGCAAATTGAGCTGCCACCAGAGGAGCAGAAAAAGTGCGCGATGATTGCTGCTCAAGGGCTTTTTCAACCAACACACATGCCACAGGGGGCTTTGTAATGCACCAGCAACCTTTCAGCGTGCAATGGACACGATTTTGGGGGACCTTAAATTGTCCTGCGTTCTGGTGTACCTGGGTGACATCAATGTCTTTTTGCAAACGTTTTATGAACATCTGGAGCACCTTGAACAAATGTTTGAACAGCTGTTGAAGGCCAATCTGAAGATAAAACCTAGGAAAATGCCAATTCTTTAAAGAACAATTGGAATACCTCAGATTCATCATTGATTCCAAGGGCTTGCGGCCCTAGCCTCAAAAGGTGGAGGCAATAACAATATGCAACCTCCGACTAGTATGAGAGATGTTCAAGTGTTCTTAGGCATGGTAGGATACTATCAAAGATTTGTAGAAGGGTTTGCAAAGATTGCCAAGCCTCTATTACACTTACTACAAGGATGAGTTCATTTTTGCTGGGCAGAGGAATGCCAACATGCCTTTGAGGTTTAAAAACAAAATGAGCTCAGCGCATATCCTCCAATATCCCAATTTCAGCAAGCCTTTTATAATACAAACTGACGCCTCATTAACTGCAATTGGTGGTGTGCTATTGCAGATTCAGGATGATGGCAAGGAGCATCCGGTCACTTATTGCAGCAGGACGCTGAATAAGCATGAGCGTAATTATACAGTGACTGAAAGAGAATGTCTGGCTGTCATCTATACTTGTAAACAATTTTGGGTTTACATTCATGGCACCAAGTTTAAGTAGTAACGGACCACAGCTCATTATGATGTCTCCACAATCTCAAGGAACCTGAAGGATGGTTAGCCCGCTGGGATCTGAAATTACAAGCGTACAATTATGATATTCATAGATCTGGAGTGGCCCATCAAAATGCAGACAGACTATCATAACTTCATATTGTAGCTGTCCTGAGCAGTTTGGCTGATGAACTTCATGAAAAAATAATTACCCAAAAGTATGGAGATGAGCCACTTGGAGTTCAAAAAGCGATTGAAAAAGCATTAATTGACACCAAATATTGAAATGGAGTTCTATACAAGCTTAAGCCCGATGGACAACATTAAATCTTCCCAAAACTTTCTGACTGAATGGAGATTATTATACAAGCACACAAGGCCGTCAGACATGTGGGAATGACCAAGATGCTAGAATTAATTTGATCAAGTTACTATTGGGATTCCATGTGATTCAATATCTAAGACGTGCTTGAAAAATGTCATTCATACCAAATCGCAAAATCTATGAAGTCAGATGTGAAATATCATTTGATCAAACCTGACTGGGCCTGGCATACCTTGTTGATTGATCTAATTGGCCCTTTGCCTGTGAGTAGCTTAAGCAACAGGTACATAATTGTTGCTATCAACCATCTAACAAAATGGGTGGAAGTGAAAGCAATTCAAGATTTTGTGGCCCTAACTACTGCCAAGTTCATTATGGATAATATTATTTATAAGCATGGATGCCCCCAGAAGATCTTGATGGACAATCGCATGAATTTTACTGCCCAAATGGTACAACAGCTAAATGAGTTGATTTCCATCAAAGGAGTGTTGTCAACACTGTACTATCCTGAGACTAATGGTATAGTAGAGAGAGTGAATGGCACTTTAGTCAGTATTTTACGCAAAAATGCAGCCTTGGCGCCTTTGCAATGGGAAACTTCAATTAGTGCGACCATTTTTGCATACAATATCGGACATCACAGCAGCACAGGCCACGATCCAGTTCAATTTTTGTATGGTAGACAGCCCACTCTGCCTCCATTATTATATTCAGTACTCAGTTCAATTGACGCAATTAACCCAAATAACTATGTTGAGCAACTAGAGAAGACCTTAATCAAGTTGAAATCTGAAGCTTATCAAGACGCAATTAGTCAAAAAACTATTCAGAAGAGCTAAAATGAAACTAAACGAGCTATGGTGACTAAGTTCAAGAAAGGAGTTTTAGTAGTATATTGTGACACTCATAGCGCAGGCCGCGTGCACAAGCTAGCCTCGGTTTAGAAGGGTCCATTTATTATATTGGATAAATTGTCTGAAGACATATATACCATTAATGATCAAGGCGGCTGGGTTGTGAATCAAGTACACGCTAAGTTCCTTTGTCCATATCATTAAGATTAATAATAAAAAGTTGGGACCATCTAGTACTAAAAAAAAGATTAATAATAAAAAAGATAAAAAAAGTTTTTTTTAAATTAATTAAAAGTTTGGATATAATAAATATAGATATTTAATAATATAAAAAAAGAAGAAAAAATAATTGCAAGCCATAGAGTTTAATTATAGTTTGTCACCTCACTGGCATTAGAACTAGATACCTCTTCTTTGGTAGGGGGAGGAGAGTGTGATCAAACTGGAGAAGCCTGCAACAGAATCAGAGAGATGCAGATTTCATATAAGTCCTGACTATCTAGACCTTGGCGGAGATGTTCCAAACTCAAGGAAGCTCAGCACCAGGCACGCTGGCCCTGTCAGCTTAGAAAAGGTCATTGAACTAAAGGGAAAGTCCATTGGAAGGGACTTCAGAATAGCTGGGAAAGGTTCAACTCAGGAGTAAATGCCGCCAAGAGGAAGATACAATCGGCAAGAAGGCTCTCACGGCAGGAGTAAATGGAGGTGAGGAACTCTTTCATGTGAAACATTTGGGAATGGGCCTCATCTAATACCCTGCGCATGTTGGGCATGGTATTAATGGGAAGTGACAAAGGAGGGAAGTAAACGCACGCACTCAAAAGAGCCATCTGGGAGACATACTTCTTGGGAAGCCCCTTAACCAAGCTTTTACAAAGGGCTCAGTATAACACCAGGATGCGCCGATCCTTTAAAATCTGAGTTTTGAGGCCCAACGCGACATAAAAATTGGTATGTACCTAAGTGGGTTCACACCAAAGCCTAACAACTGAGTTAGCAAAAATAAGGGCCTGGTTGGCCTCAAAAATATTGTATGCGACAACCTCAGGACTGGTTGCAAGTGCAGATGACAAGTAGCATTCACAAGCTCTGACATCAAATTGAGCTCAAGACCCAATGAAGCCACACTGCCCATGTGCAAGGAGGAAGCAAGATTCTTTTGAAGTAAAGACACTAAATAGTGAAAATAAGAAGTCTGGAAGAAGATCCCCATCCAAAGTGAATTAATTTCAGATCAGGGTTTCTTTGGATTGAACGGTTTCAGAAGGCCAAAGAGATAAAGAATAAGTTGAGAGGGGATCCCGCTCAACCCATTGGGAAATTTGACTGACTGTACCTGAAGCCACAGGGGCTTGTTCAGGATTATTGATTGGTGTTATCGCAGCAGGATGTGAAGCCAAACTCTCTATTACTGTGGAGGCATAGCTGGTCGACCCAGCTTGAGGAACAATGGGAAACACGCCCAAGTTGACCATAGCGCGCCGCATGGACTTGCTTAGGCTTAGGAAGGCTTATCTGTCCGAGGTGGAAAGGCTATCAAGATAACATTCATACTTTGAGGAACGCGAAAAGTTAGACATTGTGACCCAAGAAAAAGGGTACCTGCCACTTATATCCAGTCAAGGTGAGGGAAGTGTTAAGTAATTGACTGGATCTAATTGTCAGATATTCAATAGGGACATAATAATGTTAGCATGCTTAAATTTTATGGATCATATCAGATATCAGCGATTATGGATCAGGTATATTCTAAGCTTATGCAAAGCTTAGGATCCGTGGCCTAGCGATTTCACTTAATAATATTTGACTATGATGACATGGGCTTGAGGGCTTTGTTGTTTAGGTTGGACTTAAATTAAGATTTGACTTAATGACCCGGGCACGTGGGCTTTGTTGGTCTATGTCAAAATTAGTTTTTTGTTGGTCAAGTTTTTGATCAAATTAATTACTAATTAGTGATACGAATCGCCTTGGTATGTGCTGCCAATTACATGTGAAAGAGAATCAGTTCAGCTATTTGCAGATGCATCCAAAACGCCATCTTGAGAATGATGATGGTGTTTACACCAACCATGGGGCTGAGCATGATGCCCTGAGTCAAAGTATTTGTATATGTTCTTACAAACATTTTATGTGGCCAAGTGCCATTAAAAATGAGACTTCATGGGTAAGATGTGGTGAACATCAAACCCTATAAATAACCCCCAAGTTGATGCTAATAAAAAAGCATTCAACTACTATGACTTGTTTATAATTTAACTTATAAACTTTTTGCGTTTAATACTTTACTTTGTATTAGTTGATACTTTACTTGGGATCAGTAAGATCAGGGTGGCATGCCATTGTCCAAGTAAATGACAGGGAATATGAATTTAAGTACTACCAAGAAGTTATATCTTAAATTTTAGTCACCATCCAGTCTATTGTCATCATACAATAGATGCACAAAACTTTATCCCACTGCAGAAGAAGAATCAGCCCTCTGAAGAGAACCCAAAATTCAACACTGACGAAATAGGGCATTTGATTATTATTTAACTATCAGGTGTACTGATTAGGATCAGTCAGGTTTCATCACTGATTGATTGGTAATTTAAGGAGTAAGTTGCAAGGTGAGTGATGCCGCCTCAACTAGCGAATTAATAAGTTGGTTATTACCTGCCTTAATGGGTAAAAAAACCCATTACCTAAGCAGGTCGCTTTCCAAAGATGGTTGGTTCACTTGGATCAAGAGGAAATTGTTAGGGACATGTTTTCAACTATTTCCATTTTAGGTCTCAAAAATGTCCAACAACAGAATCCTAGCTAGGATGGGGAAGATCATCACTGCTGAGATGAAGATGGGTTATTTAACGCCAATGGCTACCATTTTATAGAGGAGATGCCAACCAGGAAATGGGCGTCAAATTCCCCACTATAAATTCTTTAAAGAATTTACTAATAAAAAATACACTATTGTACATTAATTTACATGTATACTTTTTTAGAATTCATTGTGAGTTCTATTATCTCAAGGATATTATTGCTGTGCGCAATAATTTAGAGACTCTTTAAGATAAAGGGTAAGGATCTGAGTGGGGATCCAGAGAAGCTGAATCAAATTGAGGATTGCTACTGACTGTGTCACAGAGAAACCATAAACAGGGATCTAAGAGTAGATTAAGTTAGGTAGTACGTGAGAACAAATCCCTATTTAGGGCATCATAAGTAATAAAAGAGGAATTACTGGCCGAGCGTTGGACCAAAATTTAATACTAAAATTAACTATGGATAATAGTTGCCATACTATTATCAATGAGCATATCAACTACTATCATACAATGCAGAGAATTTCACAAAACTTGAACCTGTGCAAGTAATATATTTATAGGGATTATTGGCTTAGAATAATCAGAAAAACTATTTAATTTTTACAAGTTGGTTCTCACTACAGTGGTGTAGTTGAGTAGAAGAAATTAGAACGTGATATCATATAAAGACAAGATAAAAAACTATGGATGGAGTTGGCAGCTGTTAATCTAAACGGCCTGAACTCAGCGTATATGGAGAATTTGCAGCCTTGGAAGAAAGAGTTGTCAAGATGGAAGAAGGGGTCAAATAATGTCGCAAGTTTCAGAAATAAGTTACTTGGAAAACAATGTCACTAAAGAAGAAAGAAGGGGACTTAATTCGAGAAAACTTATTTCTTAATAGGAGCAAAAAGTGGATCACATTCATATAAGAGCATTCAGTATTGATATTGAGCAGTTGATTGAACAGGTTAAGGATTTAAAGACTCACAAATGCAAATGTGAGCCATATGCAGTGACTTATGCCAAAGAAAGAACTCCCCATACGATAATTGGGAAGATGCTGCTCCAAGAAACATGCCACCCGCCTTTACCACTATTTTGGAGATGACGCCTGAATTCACTCCCAAATTTGATTACCGTAGATGAACCCAGAGAGGTGGATGTGGAAACCTAAAAGGAATTTAAAGTGACAACAAAATTGCTGACTTTTTATTGTGATAATGCCCCAGCCTTTTTCTGATTGTTTGATATGACAATGTATGGATATGGTGATTATCAAAAGGCATTGATGGTGATAAATTGCCTAAATACAGATTGTCAAAATCTAGTATTGCCCCACCTGGAGGGAGACAGATGGTCATACACTGATGCCAAAGTGGTCAATATGAAAGGATTCAGAATCCTGATGCGCATGTAAAAGCGCAAGCAAGAATTTATTTGTATTTAAATCCATAAAGATGAATCCATACTAAGTTTCGCTGAATGTTTCTACCAGGAATTGCAAATTATGGTTAAAGTGAAAGTGCAATGATATTGATGCCAAAATTGCTCTTCAAGCAGCCCTTTGGCCCTACCACAATTTTCACCAAATGATGTCTTACATGTCTGTGACAGAAATTACCACCTCTCAGATGGTAGACAATTTGAAAAGCTTGAGAGCAACCTTTGATGCCACAAACAGAAGTTTCAAATTAAACTTAGTAAGAAATTTGAATCTCACAAAGGGGAATAAGGGCACTAAGGAGATTAATAAATGAACTGTGTCAGGGAATAAGCCCAAAGAATTTCTATGGATTGTTAAGAAGGAGAAAGTCTGTTACTAATGCGGAGGAAAGGGACATTTTTCAGTACATTGCAAGAAACCCATGGATTAAATCAACGTGGTCCAAGCAAAAGAGTTGCAACTGCAAAGGAGTTGGGAAAAGGGCCTGTGGCCTAGATGTGGAACAGTCTAGAGCTGCGGAGAATCCTGTTACTCCCAATATTATGCACAAGGAAATTGATATCAGTGATCTGTTTGTGGATGAAGACTACAGGATCAACTGTATCAAGTATTCAATTTGCACATGAACGTGGTAAAAAGATCCAGGGTGAAGGGGATCGACCCTGAGATAATAAAAGAAGTTTCCTGACTGTACACCTGACAACTAAAGGACAAGATTTGAGCTGAAGATTACTTCACAAAAATTGACAAATGTTAATTAGATTAGGCAAACCTGTCAATCCCCCTCAGCGCAAACAAGGAATCCTTCCCTGATTTATCGGTGCAAATCATTCACCCCTCAATTCAGCTAATAATGCCACTATACTTAGTAAATAATATCTTACTTTAGTCCAAGTGTACATATATAGATATACTAGTGAATCAAGTATGGGTAAGGGCAATTGTTGACAGCGGAGCACCTATTAATATTGTCTCAACCAAGCTGAAGAGGATGAAAATCTTGACTGACTTGGAATACAAGAAAGAGTACAGGACATATAGGCCACATACCATAATCTCATGTGGAGTGTATAACACTCTGCCACTTTGATTCAGATCCTTGGTGGTGTCGACACCAGCAATAAATTTGGCCAACCAAAACTATGACATTCTGATAATGATGGAATTTCTATGGAAGTATGGAGGCAAATGTAACTTTGAAGATAATACATTGACCATATTGAATCAGACGTTACCATTGGTTTATCAAAAAGATGGGGAAGCTCCACTGAGTAGGAGAGATAGCTTCATCAAATTAATATGCATTGATGGCATTGTCCCAATTTGATACCAACTAGCTGGCAGAAAGTGACAAGAAATGCTGACAGAACTCCTAGAGAATTTGGGAATTCCACTGATGATCAAGAGTGCAAAAATTATAAAACCAGGATCACAAATATAATAGTTGACATGGGTTGACATTAAAGATACCAGAGCTGCTGTATTGAGAATTTATTATATAAACTGATGCTTCGTTAATGATGATCAGCACCGTATTGAGCCAAGTAGATGAACTTGGGGATGAACAACCGGCGGTTTATATGAGGTGGGAACTCTCACCCTCTGAGAGGAACTATATCATAACTGAGCGTGAATGCCTTGCAGTCATTTACGCCTGTAAACAGTTTTGGGTGTACATCCATGAAACGCACTTTAAAGTGGTGATGGACCACTACTCATTGCATTGGCTTCACAATTTGCGAGAACCAGAATGATGACTGGCCCAATGGGCATTGAAGTTACAGGCATATGATTATGAAATTTTCCACTGAGCAGGGGCTTCTCACCAGAATGCGGATGGCTTATCACAGTTACCAATGGTCCAGATGGTATACCAGCAGGCGGATGAGTTATTCCAGAGAATGGGTGACGGAGAAATTAGGAATGAGCCCCAAGAAATCCAAGGTGCACTTTGAAAATGATGGAAAACACTGAGATCATGGAAGGACAAGTTTTCAAGATGATTAATGGAAAGCAGTTACTATTCCCAAAGCCGTCGTAAAGAGCAGCTATTGTTCATACCGCTCATAAGGTTGTTAGGCATGAAGGCCTGAGAAAATTGACCAACCATATTTACCAGTATTACTACTGGGAGTCAATCAAATATGATGTCACTGACTATCTAGCTTGCTGTGAAGAGTTCCAGTTGCACAAGCCACATAAGAATATGACTGGATACTGAATGGCCCGCCCTGGATTTGCTTGGCATACAGTGTCTATTGACATGATGGGACCGCTGACAATGAGCACAGGGGGAGTCAAGTATATAATAGTTGCAATCAATCATCTGATAAGTGAGTCAAGATGAAGGCCCTGGTGAAAGTAGATGCTACCAGTACTGCGAAGTTCATCCTAGATCAAGTAGTATACCAACATGGATGCCCGCAGGTCCTGCTGAGTGACAATGTGACAAATTTCACGCCTCATGTGATCCCATGGTTAAATGAGATAATATGGATCTGAGGAGTCATGTCTGTACCTTACCAGCCGGAGATGATTGGACTGGCGGAACAAGTTAATGGGATGCTGGCCATGACACTGAGGAAGCTGGTCGCATGAAGAACTTCTGCATGAGGAATGTACCTGAGTTTGGTGACATTTGCCTACAATATCAGTCATCATATGGTGACAGGAAAACGCCTTTTAAGTTGTTACATGGGTGGAAGACCGCATTACCACTGATTTTATATTTGGTGGTGATACCAACATTGGGGATGAGTGCTGAGCAGTACCTGAACCAATTGATGAGTATCCTGATCAAAATGCATTTGAAAGCATTTAAATCTACTTTAAGGAAAGGATACAAGTAAAAAATTATTGATGATAAGAACTGACAGGCCTTATCAGAATACCAAATAGGTGAAAGAGTTGTCTATTGCGATACACATGGTTTCAGGAGAAGAAAAAAATTAATTCATTGTGGTTGGGTCCATTCAAGTTATTGCTAAGATTACAATGGACGCCTACTCCATCAAGAAAATCTTGGATGGAAGGGTAGTAAATTGAGTTAATGCTAAGTATATAAAGTGATGTATCAAGGAAAAAATAATAAAAAAAGAGTTCCTGAAGGACTGCTAAACCACTAAGTTGGTCATCTCCTAATGATTTGTTCAAGTCAAAAAAAGGACCGCTGAATCAAACTAGATGTTTAAAATCTTAAAAAAGTAAGACCTCTGAACCATAGAAAACTGGTAGGTCTAAGTATACCTAGGATCCAGTTTGGGGGAAAAAGATGGACTTCTGAACTGAATTAAGGTCATGTATCATGGTAAAAAAGAAGAGAGAAAACAAAAGAATGATAAAAATATTGGAAAAAAGATTACTAAAAACTTTATAGAAAAACCTTTACATTTTTATAATTTTGTCCTTATTGATTATCCTCAATTTGGGGATGATTCCGCCTATGTCGCCTCTTGGGAGAGGGAGGATGGATTGCAGTAGGAGTGATTAACTGTCAAAAACTATGTGAGGTTGGATGCTAGCCAGGGCTAGACCAACACAAAACTAAGTTTGTTGAGCGGATGCAGATCCCTGCGAGAAAGTGACTTGAGGAAGGGAAATTGAAATGTTGGAATAAGCCAAATGTGATACCCCAAATTGGGGAGGGAAGTCTCAGTACAAGAAAGGGCAGTTGGCAAATAATCCTGAGTAATCCCAATATGGTACCAGAGCTGGAAGATTGGCCTTGAACGCTTGCTGATGGGCTTCGTCAAGAACACCAGACATATGGGTTGACAATAAACAAGGGATACTGGACGGGGGTTGCCTATCATGCCCCCTATCAAAGCCATCAGTAGAAGATACTTATGGGTTGTTCCAAAAATGAAATAGTTATGCAAGGAGCGAATGGCATCCTGCAACTAATGACTATGAGCTTCTTGGAAGCTGAAGCAGAAAAAGTGATGGGAACTGGGAGAGGCTGAAAAGTTTGTGGCTCAACTTCAAAGAACTTGGCTGGCAAAAGCGAAGAGCATAGGCTGCAATATCCCAATATAGGATGCTTTCAAGATCAGAAGAATCCGGAGCTATGTACATAGCCTCGGTGAATTGGGCCCTTAATTCTGCATAGGGGAGTTCAAAATGTACGCTGTTGCTGATAGTGAGTTTGGTGGCCAAGACAGCTGGCTTTTAGTTTCTGACTGAGTCAGAAGAGGAACTCCAGAAGCAGGTCTGATCTGGCTTGAATGTACAATTGAGAGCAAAAGGCATTGCTTCAGGAGGTTTGATGATGATGTTAGGAATATCTGCAAAAGGAACTGAATCCAGGAGAGTCTCAAAATCTAACTTTGGAATAGAAAACAGAGGAAGGATTGGCCGCGAGTCACTTGAGACAATCACTAACCTGGTTTCAACAGGGTTGATTACCGTTTCCAGTAATTCCACAGAAGGACCAGCCACTGGCACTTGACTTGGAGTATGAGTTTTAAAAGGACCATAGAAACGGTTCTGTCGCACAGATTGACTCATCCACTGGAAGAGCCAAAGATCTTGATCAGACAAACTATTGAGCAGCTGTTGGTACTGTGACTTGGAATTCAACATATGAGCTGGACGAGAGGGGGATGTCAGACTTATATGATAGTCGACATTTGGCACTCTGAAATCAATTAAGCTCCAAGATTGGAGAAATTAATCTCAAGATTATTGGGATAAGCTCTCCAGAGAAGAATTAAGAATAATATGAACCAAGAGGTTATTATGGGAAAATAACAAGGGTGAACATAAATGAGCATTCTTGATTAGAATGTGAACAAACATCAATGGTAAGAATCTCCTGTTGATGAAGAGGAGAAAATTAGAAAATTGTGAACGCCAGATCAAGAATTCTGAATATGAAAGTGGGTCATATGCCCTGACGGGGGGAAACCAGATCCAGGATTAATATCATCATGGGTAAATCGATCATCCTGGCACAACATAAATTTGTGGGAACTGCATCTAAGTAGGTGGTAACGAGGAGGAAGAGGAAGAGAGCTGCATGCCAAAAGTCATCCTGAGCAGCGTTGAGTGCTGATGATTGTACTCCAATTGAACAAAGAATTATTTAACTGAGTGTCTAAAGTGATGTTCTCCTGACCAAATCCTTTTCTCGCTGAAAATCTAGGCAAGAGGGGGATGTGTTGGGAAGTTTTTTCCCATATACCCGGCTGACTAGATTACCAGGGATTGCTAGTGGATAGTTCCTAATGCAAAGTGAATTGGATATCAGTTGACCCTATTTTGTTGTAACTATGTTTGGGGACTTTTAGGTTATTCGCCTGGTTGAATCCCTCAATTATTGATCTGGATATATGCTTAAAATCTTCTCATGCAGAGTTGCTGACAAACTAGAAGAATCTAATGGTTGATTAACTATCAAGTGTACCAATTGGAATTGGTCATGTTTCATCACTAACCAATTGGGAATTTAAGGAGTAAATTGTGAGGCGAATGATTCCGCCTGCAACTAACAAATCAATCAGTTGGTTCGCGACCTGCCTTAATGGTAACAAGTACCATTACCTAAGTAGGTCGCTTTCCAAATATGGTTGGTTCACTTGGATCAAGAGGAAATTGTTAGGGACATGTTTTCCAACTATTTACATTTTAAGTCTCAAGAATGTCCAACAACAGAATCCTAGCTAGGATGGGGAAGAGCATCACTGCAGAGATAAAGATGGGTTATTGAACGCCAATGGCTACCATTTCATAGAGGAGGTGCCAACCAGGGGTTGGGCGTCAGATTCCCCACTATAAATTCTTTAAAGAATTCACTAATAAAAAACACGCTATTGTACACTAATTACATGTATACTTTTTTAGAAACCATTGTGAGTTCTATTATCTCAAGGATATTATTACTGTGTGCAATAATTTAGAGACTCTTTAAGATAAAGGGTAAGGATCTGAGTGGGGATCCAGAAAAGAAGCTGAATCAAATTGAGGATTGCTACTGACTGTGTGTCAAAGAGAAACCATAAACAGGGATCTAAGAGTAGATTGAGCTAGGTAGTACTAGGGAACAAATCCCTATTCAAGGCATCATAAGTAATAAAAGAGGAAATACTGGCCAAGTGTTGGACCAAAATCAAGTACCAAAATTAAACTATGGATAATAGTCGCCATAGAAAATCAATGATTATATCAACTTCTATTATACAACGCGGAGAATTGCACAAAACCTGAACCTGTGCAATTAATATATTTATAAGGGTTATTGGCTGAGAATAATCAGAAAACCTATAAATTTTTACACTTTTACTGAAGTATGCTATAGGAAGATCAACTTTATTTGCATCAATTTGCGCCATAATGGCCCCAATACCCACGTCACTAGCATCACTAAAGAGGATTAACGGTTTAACAAAATTGGGATGACTTAATACAAGGGCTTTTGTAAGTGCTTTCCTTAGGAAGTCAAAAGCATGTTGTTGACTTTTACCCATTGGAACGGGACCCCTTATGGGAAAATATGTCAAAGGTTTTTCAAGCTCAACAAAGTGTGACTATTTGAAAATAGTAGATTACCATCCTGAGAAAAACCTAAATATCGCATATGCTGGTTGCAAAAATCATCTTCTCAATCAAGACCACTTTTTCTGGTAACTGCAAAATACTTCCCAGGAAACTTTATGCCTGTAGAATTCTAGATAGGTTTGAAAAAGCTGCATTTGGCTGGTTTTAACTTCAGTAAAGCAAAGTGGAGAAGTTCAAAAATTTTCTTCAAGGGAGCGAGGTGTTGGTCAAAAGTGCAATAGATTACAGTCACATCAATAAGTAATCTAAAACACATGACATCTTCAAGTCCCCCAACGGGCCATCCATCGCCCTTTGGAAATTGGCCAGGGCGTTGAATAGTCCTTTGGGCACTTGCATAGGTTTAATAAACCCCTCACTTGCTCTAAGCGCAAATTTCGCTCAATCCTCTGGAAAAACTTGATTGGCTAGTAGCCACTAGTGAGATCCATTGCATAGAAGGGTTGAGATCCAGCCAAAAGTTGTAGGGAATCTTCAATTTGTGGAAGCGGATAATTTTCCTTTTGAGTAATGGCATTTAACTGGCAGTAATCCATTAACACCCAATGTCAACCATCCTTCTTTGATATAAGCAACAAAGGAGAGACCCAAGAACTTTGTGAGAGCCTGAGTAATCTGCCGTCCAGGAATTACTTCAGTTCCTTTGTCACCTGGGCTTCTTCAACTTTAGATTTTTAGTAAGGTCAGGCACGGATTGGATTTGAATCACTTGTAAGCGCTCTATGCTATACACCTTTAATCATCATAATATCGTCTTAACTTTAAAAAATAAGAAGGCATACCCTTCAATCAAAGCATCCACTTGACGCTGTAGCTTAGGTGTGAGGATGTCACCTATTTTTACTTCTACGCAGCAACAATAATGTCCTAGTCAAGAGATAAAGCATGTAGATTTCTGCACCCAAGAAAAGATTTAATTTCATTAGTGGGTAGAGTCTTAAAGCATGCAGTAGGTTATTTTTATAATTTGTATGTGGAAATTAGTAGAATTTAGCCAATAAAATCCTTAGGGGCCCCAGATAAGCAGGATCTAGCACCCTGGGGCAGGTAAGAGGCTTGCAAATGGCCAGATTAGAATCTCCACTATTTCTAAAGAGTGGTCCAAAGAAATACTATCAAGAGTCCCCGTCCACCAGTATTTAAGATTTTGGATGTATAACTACTTGGTTATTGAAGTATATTGAAAATACTTCTTGTGCCTCAGCAATGGACTGAGGCAGTTTGGCTTTTTCTCAATTACTCTTACTCTAGTCGCTCAATGAAGTTCAGATGTATAAGTAAACAAATTTCTATTTTTTCTTCTTCCTTTTTCTTTAGGATGTCTTTTAGCAACTGTAGAATGTGATATCCTTGAATTGAAAATACAAGTCCTTATAACTGATTTCTAGTGTTGAATTTAATGAAGAATTGAGTGTCTATAAGAAGGTCATAATTATCATTTTCTAGCTATACCGTCAGGGCCAACCCAATCAGTGATCCAAAAGAAAGCATCAGGGAGGAGTATGCACCCAGAGATTGGGTCTGATGAGGCACTGCAGTCCCATAATCTAAGGCGTGGTTTTGATAAATCGTGACCTTTATCCTCTTAGCCAAAAAAGAAGAAATAACAATATTTGGCAATCAAGTATTGACTATGGCCAGATTTTCACCTTATATACAACTAGTTTAACATGAGAAACATCAGTGCCAAAATGGAGGATTGAGTAAATAAATTTCTGGGCAAAAGTGGTCTGGAAGAAGCTGAATAAGAGGAATTTAGACCTTTATTTGAAACAATGATTCTGGGAAAATTATTTCATCAGGGTTGGAAAGGATGTAACATTCTGAGCGTGAAAAATAGCAGATGTGGGTGAGGCGCAGAGTTGTCAGCATAGGGCGCCTTGCACCTAAGTTGACTTCGCTTTACCCACCTCATCAGCATTATTCTTCCAACAAGAATCTTCCTGATGTTCAATAAAACCACAAAAGAGCTTGTGTCACGTCAAGTTTTGATCTTTTGAATTATCCTACTGCATGAATGCGATGCTGGATCTCTTTGTTAGAAGTTTGATTCACCTTTGGCTCAGGTAACTCCGTGATAGATGACTTCATATCAAGAAGTGATTTAGTTAACTTTGTATGCTGGAAATGCACTATGAGAGTTGTATTTTGATGAAACACAGAGAGGAAGCGACTAATCATGTCCAAATTAAATTAATTGCAGGATGTGAGGGCCTGAGCTTTCAGATTCTCCGCTCAGTTGACTCAATTATTGTTTCACCACATCTAGGATGTATTGACATGAAAAACTGTTTAAAGTTAGAAAGGGATTTATTGCTTCCAAATTCTTTGTTAAGGGCGTCCTTTAGCTCCGTCTAAGTAGTACCTCTTTTTTCTAATATGGCATCATGATCTCTCAGGATTTACTACTAAGACAGGTTTTCATGTGCTGGCACTTTTGGTGATAGTAAAGTGTTCCATCACATCTTCATACGCATAGGGATAAGACAAAATGATTTCAGTCTCAACCATACTTCTTCTTAAAGATATGTTTGAAATATCCAACATTTTAAGAGAGAACATGGATAAAAAAGAATGAGGATGTTAATACTCAGTTAAATCAGTTGTTCCTAGTTTATTTTGAGGGATAGCCTAATTGTCTTGATGGTGAGGGACATCCATATCATCCTGGAGGATGGTTTAGTAGGGGTTGAAATGATTGAGTGAGGCGTTGTATATAGAGTTGCTAGAGGCTTTCAATATTGGCGGACTAACTTGCTTCTTTGGATGACAGGGTATTTTGTTAAAACAAATTATTTGAAGCTTAGTGTTTGTTGAGATTTTATAATATAATCAAGAAAAATTAAATTTAAACGCAATCTTATTTGCCCATTAGGTGATTTACCTTAGTAAAAGTGAGTTTTATATGAGATGATTACTAGTGTTGGTTGTTATTCTAGCAGATACTAACTAATTTGCTGGTATTTGATTAAGACAGATTCCTATTATTTCTTTGGAATTAATTCCCAACAATTTTATATAGTTCTATTACAAATTTAAGTAATGATATTTATATGTATCAGTCAATTTTGGGTTTTCACCAATTTACTCAGGGATTTATGATCAGTTGCTGAAGCGGCAACAACAATTTTGAGGTAACTCACAGGTTAACGTTTTAGGTAAAGCGACCTGCTATTAATGGGTAAAAGTGCCATTACCCAAGCAGGTTGTTAGCCTAATAAGGGATATCACTTAAGGCTAATTAGTATGTGGGGACTCTATAGTTAATTCAACTAAAAGGGAACACATCTTTAGTAAACGGCGGAATCTGACTAGACGCATGTGAAGATACTTATAAGGTGCGACTTCAGAGGGATAATCCATCAGCAACGGCTTCTGTTCTCATATGAGGCGCAAATGAAATGCTGGCCGCCGGATTCCCATAAATTCACCTTGATTTATTATTAAGTAAAGCAGTAGTAAAGTAGTTAATAGCAATGTAATTAATTGGAAAACATTTAGATAGTTTTACATTCTATATTGTATGCTCTTGGGAAGAATGAAAGAGAAAATGATTTACTTATCTATTTGTCAGTTACCAACTCTTGAGGATAGAGTTGCTGGGAAAGATCCCTTGTCCATGTAATCATTAGCTTCTCCGCCAGCTCCTACGTGAAGATAGGTAGAGTCAGAGGGAGAATTTACCTTAGATCCAAAGGACCTCTAATGATCTAAAGGAAGAGCGTTAGCACCAGTCTAGCGTTGAGGAAATTACTCAAGTTGGTTGTGAAAATCTCGACAAGGCCAATTGTTTTCATACTATTGCCATCCCATTCAATTACTATATCTCATTGTTTTTTTAAACGCATACATCAAAATGTTTGGCGAAAAATTGAGAGCTACAGCTAGCAATACAGCTTAAAAGTTTACGTTTGGCGCTACCTACAAGGGTAGTTGATTTTCAGGCCAAATACAGAAGCTATCAGCACAATGTCATACAAGTGTGATTTAAGGAAACTGTGGACAGACATGAAAACTGTTTAAAAGAATGCACTTAACTCAGCGTCACGACCCAATCACTCTAATCTAGATGAGCGAGTGATGAAAGCTGAGGATGAAATCAATTAAATCGTAAAGGTCTTGATCTTTATGGGAAGATTAACTCATTGAAATGGAAAGTGACTGAATTAATCAAGGAGATATTATTTCAGAAAATTTAGTGAGAAGAAGATATAGATTGCTTCTATTGTATTCAGGGACATATTAGTAGATGCTAAAGTGCTTAGAAGAACTCAAAACTCACAAGTGTGCTTGTGCCCAGATGGAGTTGTGAAGCCAATTAAGAGATGCATGGAATCCATTGTGAAAGTAAAAGCCCTGAAGAATATGGATGGAGCTTTTACTGCTATTTTTAAAAACTCCTGAAAACAAACCTATCATTAGTCAAGTTGCTGAGAAGGAACCTCCTGCTACCTTAGCAACATAAGAGTTTTGGAGTACGCTGAATCTACTTATATTCCATCAGGATAATGAACTGGCTTTTTCCGCCTATTTAAAATGACTATGAACAAATATGGCAACTTAAAGAAATTAGTCTCCCGTGATGAACTGCTTAGACACCAACTATCATTATCTGGTGTTTCACCATCTCAACAGGGATAATTGGATGTGGAAGACGCCAAAGAAACTATAATGACTAATTTTGTTAGTCCTGCATGGATGGCTAAGCATAAACAAGAGATTTTGGTAATCCATGTTTTGAAATTATAAAACATCATCAGCTTTTACTGAAAATTCTTACCAGAATCGCAGCTACTGGCTGGTGCCAAAGTAGTATTAGATACAATGTGAGCATATCAATGCAAGCGGCGCTTCATCCCTAAAGAAATTATACTGCACTATGGTGTCAGCGATTGAAAACAGACTTCCTCATTACAGATGGGTATCAAAAAAGTGCTAAGAGCAACACTCAAAGCACCTAAACGATACTTTAAAGCCATTCCCACCAGAAATTAGAAAAAAGTGTATATTGTTGAGCCAAATTAAGAACTACAGTGGAGCTGGTTTGTAGTGGAAAATGAGCCCAAAGGACAAAAACAAGTGGATAGAATTCAAAATTCGCTCTACAAATGTAGAAAACTTGGGCATGTAGTCACTCAATGTTGGGATAAGAGCCTAGAGGGGAATTTACTCTGGTACACGCTAACAAAGATGAAGCTAGGCTAGCTTTGGGAAAAAGGAAGAGCAGTCTAGATTTGAAAAAGCTAACCAAGTATAGAACCTGTTCCTCCTGACATATCTTAGGAATGACCTGGATATCTCCGAATTATTGTAGATGAAGACACACCTGATCTGTTCTACCAGGTGGTTAATTTAGATATAGAAAATCAATTATCCAAGAAAAGGTGAAGGCAATAGACCATGAAATAATGAAAAAAATGCTACATTAAATGAGAACTATTAACTAATATTTTCCCAGGACAACCATGATCTTAGAAACGCCAAAATAAGCTTTTTAAGGTTGAAATGGGGGATATTCGCCAATATGAATTGACCTGTACACCAGTCAAAGGCTGCTGAAGCAGTAGTCAGTGAAAAAACCAGAAAGCTTTTGAGCATGGGCTCTCATATCATTGTCAATTCCATGGGCAAGTTCAATACTTAGATAGGAAGAAAAAAGAGGATAAAATTTAGTGATAATTGATTTTAGATGGTTGAATGAAATCACTAAGTATGTTTTGCATCCAAAGGTGAGTAATAATGATATGCTCAATTGCCTAGGAGAAACCAAGTTCTTTTTTGGCGATGGAGTTGATCTTAGGTAAAGGCATATTGACTTGCAAAAGAAGATGTGAAATATATTATAATTTTTACACAAGAATTATACCAGCTAACAAGAATTCTCTTGGGTTGTGTAGCATGCCAGCAACTTTCCATAGAGTGATGGATTATAGATAAAGTGACCTAAAGCTGTCTTTAATTTTGGTGCACATAGATGACATAAATGTATTCAGTAGGACATTCATCAATCGCTTGGAACATTTAGAGTAAGTGTTTAAATCCTTAACAACGATGAAATTAAAATCAAGACGAGAAAGTGCCATTACTTTAAGAAAGAGCCTGAATACTTGAGGTTTGGAGTAAACTCCTGAAGAGTACATGCAGCCGCAGAGAATAATTCCTCTAAATGAATGTCAAGCTTGAGAGCATTCAAGATATAAGACTTCTGTGGGATGAGTCGCTAGTAATGATAGATCAAAATTTTTGCCAGAATTGCTGACCATCATTTCACTTGGTGAAATATTCGAAAAAGAAGTTATGTGGAATGAGGAGGCCCAAGAATCGTTTGATAAGCTAAGAAAATATCTTATGGTTAGTCTTGTTCTAATAAACCAGTTCTCAATTGGCATTTTTTTATTCATACTTATGGCTCATTAATGGTGAATGGCACTATTTTAAGTCAAGTAGATGAAGGGAAAGAGCATCCAATGGCATATGTGAGTAAACCATTGATGCCAGCGAAAAGAATTACACTATGACAGAGCATTAGTGAGTTGCAGTGATATATGACTACAAACAATTTCAATTGTATATAAATAACACTCTTCAAGGTTGTTACCAACCACTTGTCTCTACGCCAACTAAATGCAAGAAACTAGAGGGATGACTGGAATAATGGGCTCTATAACTGCAAGACTATGATTTTAAAACTATCACTGAGCAGGGGCAGCATATCAGAATGCTATTGGGTTATTGAGATTACCTGATATTAAAGGCTTTACCAGCAAGCTGATGAATAACCCAATAGAGGATCAAAGGTATATTTGGGAAGACCCCAGAGAAATTCATAAATGCACTAAAGAAATCAATAAAATATTATGAGATAAAGAACAGAAAGCTGTATAAGTCAATTGATGGAAAACTTTACTTTATATTCTAGACTATTGGAATGCTCAGAAATTTAAAAACTCTCTTTAACCGCTCAAAGTCACTTTTGAGCGATTTTAAATTTAAGTTTATTTATCCAAGCCATCTGCCCAAACCTATTCTTTGATGTCCTTGGCTCTGCCGCCTGCCACCCCAGTGTGGGGCAGCAGTGCACCCCCACCTAGCGTTTTCCGCCCTGAAGGCAAGCGCGTTTGGATGTGTTCAAACAGCCCGCCCACTGCTTCCAACCGTTTTGTCCCCCCACGGGACTTAGCGCTCCACCTGGCGCGCGTCCACCCTTCTCGCCCCCATCCTTTCGCCCTCACTCGCTCTGCTATTCGCTATTGCCTCAGAGTGGACTATGGGCGTTTGTTCCCACATGCCGATAAGGCAATTATTGACCTAGCCACTACAGCCTTTGCACCAGCTGGCTTTATAGACTTCCGCCCTTTTAAGGGCTACTTTGACGTTGGGTTCCAATCTGAGGAGGATGCTGAAGCGGCAGCACAAACTCCTCTAATTTATAAAAAAACCCCCATTCCCACAACCCGTACTCGCCTCCCTTCAGACACCATGCTAGTGGTATCCTTTGCAAATCTCCCATCCCACCTTCCACCCCAGGTTTTGTATGACCAGTTGGTCGCGGGGCTCATGGCTTATGGCACTCAGCCCAACCTCATCTTTGCCATTCCATCTGGTGCAGAACGCCTTGCTGCTCCTCGTGCAACAGCCACCATCATATTACACCACCCTACCATAGCCCAACAAATCCCACCCCGCGCTAGTGTGGCTGCAGCGCCTGATCATTTCTTTTGGGCTCGGGTCAATAATGGTAGGCAGATTTGTTCCCTCTGCTTTGGCCTCAACCATGCAAAAAGAGCGTGCCCTAAGGCCAAATCCGCTGATGCAGCTTCTGAGACCCCCTCTGGAGGTTCAGTATGGGGCACTTTGCTGCCCCCTCCCACCCTCCAATCTCGTTCAGTGGGCCCACATGGAAAATCAGCCCCACCCAAAATCTCCATCCTCACTCTCACACCTAAATCTACGCCAGCCAATCAGAGCAATGCTTGGACCAACATTCGCACCCAAGCAGCTGCCCATTCGCCCAATCTTACCCACTCAAATTTAAACAACACTATTCCAGTGAACCAAAATCCATGGGATTTATTGGCTGAAACTGACGAATCAGGTAATATCCTCATTAGTAAGCATACAGGGCAACCTCTCTGCCATGGCGATTATGGTCAGGCAGAAAATTTCCTTCCTGACTTCGATGAAACCCCTACCCCTCACCATTTCGCCCCTCTACCCAATACAGCCCCATTCCAAAGTGACCACCAGCTCGCCTTAGCTGCGGTGGCCTCTCCTCATTGCCCAAAACTACACACCGCGGTGGCCCAGTCAGTGGCTCAGCTCCAGCATGGCCTGCCCACCATCTTCTTCCCCCCAACTTCCCTGAATCTCCCTGCAGTGACATCTAAAAACTAATTGATGATGCTGAAATCGCTGTTATGAATGTCGCAACGCTTGCTTCATTTAACCCCTCAGCCAAAATCACCCGCCACAGTATCTCCCTTTTCACCCAACTTCCTGAAGCCCGCAAAGAAGCTGAAGTTCTCCTCGCAGCTTTTGTTGAAGCACTTTCCCATCATTATCTTGATGCAGAAGTGGAAAACTCCTACTACGCTGACCTCAGCCCCCACTATGCAGATGCCCCAACTCCTGGCTCTCTGCTCTGATCTGGTACTGTAACCAACACCCCTTGATCGAGGTGGGTCTTTCTAAAACCAACCCCCCAACCCCTCCTCACCCTCTGCAATGGTGGGTTAAGCAGTTTCTGCTTCCCACCTGGTTAGTAGTTTGTTTTGCCGTTTTGAGTGTTGTGATTGGTACTGTCCATCCCCTGGTTGGCGTACCTCGAATAAATCAGAATGCTCAGAAATTTAAAGCTGCGCTCAAAGACGTTTGGCATGTATCATAGAACAATGAAAAACTTCGCCAGTATTACTGAGAATTAATAAATTATACTGTTGAGGATTATCTAGTTTGTTGTGTGGAATGTCACCTTCACAAGCCCCATAAGAATGTGATGGGATACTGGCTAGTATGTTCTGAATTTTCTTTACACGGTTTCAAAATATGTGATGGGACCCTTGAATGTGAGTACTTGGGGAGAAAGTACACCATATTCATGATAGAACATCTGACTAGTTGGGTTGAGTTGAAGGCCTTGTAAAGTAGATGCTACAAGAACAGCGAGATTTAAACTATACCAAGTACTTTAGCATGGATGCCAGCAAGTATTAGATGATAAAAGAGCTAATTTCACGTCCTATATGATCCCAAAATTGAACAAATTAATGGGAATCTAAGGAGTGTTGTTCATTCCTTACCATCCAAAGATGAATGGAATGGTAGAAAGAGTCAATGGAACTCTAGCAGCAACAATTAAAATTTGTAGTGGGAATTCCTCATTTAGGGATCTTATCTGACTTAAGTTACTTTTGAATATAATTTTATTTACAAACAGTGATAGTGAAAACGAAGTTTGAACTCTTTTATTTAACGAAAAGCCTCCCTGCCGCCCTTTTTATATTCAGAAGAGGAACCAACTTCATGGATTAGCACAGGGCAGTAATTACCTGACTGGTAAGTATTATAATTGAACTGCAACCACAGGCATTTGACACAATGGAGAAAAGGAAAATTATAGCTAATAAGATGGATGTTCAAGGCCAACTAGCACTTAAAGAGCACCATGTGGGAGATAGGGTAGCATATTGCAATATCCATGGGTTTGGAAGAAAAAATTCGATGCCCTATGGTCAGGTCTATTAAAAGATTATTGCTAAGATGGCGGGAGATGACTATATGCTAAAAAACATTTCTGAAGGTCATATAGTGAACCAGGTCCATACTAAGTACTTGAATTATTGTATCAAAGAGAACATATATATATAGATTAAAAAAGATAAAAACACAAATAAAAATTATACAAAAATATTTTTTAAGAAGTTAACATCCATGAGGAAAATTTAGAATAAAAAATATATACTAATTAATATTACTTTTTAATGCTGTGATCAAGAAGATCTGGCGGTGATCTCATCTTCCATTGTCAATCAGGGAGAAGGGGGATAAATTTTGATAAGAGTAGTGATGAATTATGATGGAGTTTAAGAAAACATGAATTGTGTCAGGATAAGCTTGTTTTGTAATTGGATCAACCGTGAGGAGGCACAAGAGAGGAGAGTGGGAAGATCCACTTTGATTGAAATAAAGAGCCAAGCCTGAGGAGTACAGGAACAAAAGAATCAGGTAATCTGACCAAGAATAATTTTTAAAGAATAAGGAGTCATAGAAGCCCACCCTGGGAGTTATAAAGATGGACCAGTTCATATTGTCATCAAGAACAACTGAAAAGTCCTAGTATGGTATAATGATGTGTAAACTGCGCTCTGAGGAGATGGCAGCGAGTAGAAAAAGAAGAAGAGGAGCACATTGCTGATAATGGCGTGAGATGCATTGAGTGATGACCAAATGATCTCCATTGAGGTTGAAATATCTTTGATGGCCAAATTGATACCATGGGCTGATGCTGCATCTGCTTACAAATTCTTATCATTCATTGGATAATCTAGTCAAGCGGGGGATGTTTGAGATTTTATGACCAAAAAAGCAGACCAATCATATTATAACACAATCTGTTTTGTCAACTAGATGATTTACCTTAGTAGAAGTGAGTTATCATAAGAAAAGATAGCTATTGATGGCTGTAATCCTAGCAGAATTTAACTAATCCTCCAGGTCTTCATTACTCTGGATTACTAATGTCTTGTTGGGGTCAGTCATTAACAATGGATATGGTTTGATTATCAATTTATTTATTGATGATTTAATTGTTAGTCAATTGGAGCTTATCATCAATCAACTCAAGTATTTTATGATTAGTTTCCTCAGAGTTGACAATGCTTATAGTAGCAACTTGTGGGTTAACCTTTTAGGTAACGTGACGTTCTGTTGAAGGGTAAAAGAACCCCTTTACTTAAAAGAGTTGCTAGCCTAGTAGAGAAAATTCCTCTGAGGTTAATAAAAAATATGAGAACACTTTTGTTGTTCAACCATAAGGTGTTGTATTTCTAGTTGGTGGTGGAATATGACTAGAGGGATGTGGAAGTATTTGTGGGATGCAATTTTGCAGGGCTAATTCATCAGCAATGGCTTCCATTTCCAAGGAAGGCGCCAATGGAAGTTTTGGGCGCCAGATTCCTTATAAATTCCCTCAATTCATTAATAAACTAGACAAGTAACATAGCTTGCTTGGGTTTATAATTTACCAGATGTTTGTAATAATTTGTTTCAGTTATATATTGGTGGATGGCACTCAAGAGGTCATAAACCACTAAACCTATAAATTTATCCAATGTCCTACCACTTAAATAAGGTCAATTAAACCTTTTAATTAATAAAAATCTAACGCATACACACCCAAAAACAATTAAACACATTAAAAAAACTAAGCAATCAAACGTTTACCTGAAACCATTGAGATATTGTTAGTTAAAACCATCAATCAATGAACCAAAACCAAATCTTAATTTATAAAAAACTACCAACTGCTTATCAAAAACTATAAACTATTGAAAAAATAATGAAATACAAGTCAAAATGATATAAAATTATATTGAAATTATATTTTTTAATCTTATCTAAAGCTTGTGATAAAATTTGGCATCCAAAATTTTTTGTTAAATGACACTATAATTATCCCAATAATTATAAAATATTTGTGTCAAGTATGTGATCTTTGGTTATTTGTTGTGAGATAGTACACTGATATAAAACAGAAATTTTTTTATATTGAAATTTTTAGCCCAAAGTTCATCAATATTCCGTTTTACCTGGCTTAGCTTGTAGTTTAGGTTATCAGATGACGTTAAATCAAATTTATGTTTATATTGGCAGAAGACTATCAATAAGTTTGAAAGCTTTAAACCTATCTACTATTCAGATCTGTAACTACTTAGCCAAAATTTAATTAAGCCTGCAAAATTAACTTAAACTTCAATCACTTATTTGAAACTATTGAGCCCATTTATTAAACTAAAAACTCTCTCCACCACTCTAAAAACCCATCAAACTTACAAACCGGCAAAAAACTACCACCTGATTATCAAAACCTATAAAAATATTAAATTAATGAATACTAAAACGCTCATCTAAGTTTTTATATAATTACCAATAGAATATAATATTTCTGGATCTTATAAAAACTTATATTAAATAAAATATTCTTTAAAACAAAACCTATTACTATTACCATCCTTTATAAAGTCTTTGTGCCAAGTTTGGGGACTTTTGAATTTATTTTCATTAGGTTAATACATCATCCATAAATACATAAACTTAATTATATTTTGTAAATAGAAATTTACCCTAATTACGGTTATACCCAGTTTAATAAAATTTGTTTATGGGTTTATAGTCTATAGATGATCCTAATTTAATTCTTATATTTGTAGATGACTATCAATTTAATAAAAATTAAAATCTAATGAATCAAAATGAAATCACTAACTAACTACCCAAAAACTAATTGAAGCTATTTAATTGAATAAAACATCAACCACTTACATGAAACCGTTAAGCTCAGCGAAATAACTAAATTCACCAAAAACAATCCAACCAAAACCAATAATTGAACTTTTAAATCAACCAAAAGCTACCAAACGCTTATTTAAAAACTATAAACTTATCAATTCATTGAATGATACCAAAACGCTTAGCAAAGATGATGTGCGAATGCCATTAGTATCCTATATATTTTTCAATCTTATAATTACTTTTGCTAAATTTATTTATGTAATATTTTAAAATGGCTTATAACCATTCCAAAAATTTTTAATGTTTCTGTACAACGTATTGGTTTTTAGTAATACATTGATGAGATAATGCGTCTCATACATACACACATACACACAATGTCTTTTATGTATACTGTGTCAAAGCAGTAGTAAAGTAGTAACTTAGCAAGTATTTTCTTTGAAAAAATTTCTAGATAGGTTTAAAATTCATATTGTATACTCTTGGGATAGAAAGGAAGAGAAAAGGATTCACTTATTTATTTGTCAGTTGCCAATACTTGAGATATAATTGAAGGGAAAGGTTCCCTTGTCCAAGTAATCATTAGCTTCTCCGCCAGCTCCTACATGAAGAGAGGAAAAGTCAGCTGGAAAAAAAATTACCCTATTTTAAAAGTACCTCTTAGGATTTAAGGAAGAGCGTCAAAACCAGTTTAGCGTTGAGGACATTACTCAAGTTAGCTGTAAAAATTTCAATAAGGACAATAATCTTCACATTATTATCATCCCATTTAGTTAACTATATCAATAATCTGTTTCAAAGAACACACCAGAATCTTTGTAGTAAACTTGAGAGCTACAGCGAGCAGCACAGCTCAAAAGTTTAAAGTGTTTATATGTTCAAGTGGGTAGTTCACTTGGGTATGATTGGATTTTTGTGCTGTGCTCAACTGAGAACAGGGTTGTTTTAGAGAATTACTTTTTTGATGAATCAGTGATAGATTCTCATCAAGAAAGTCGCCTTTAATATTCATCCATGCTTATCAAGCCACCTTTAGTAGTTGTTGTTCAATGGCTTTAATTTGAGTTTCACGGTTTTTACCATAAAATGGTCTAATATGAAAAGAGGTCTCAGGGTCCACAGGGACCTTCAGGCTCTGAGGCATTTGCCACCCTTTAGGGCCAGTGGGTCCAGTAAAGCCTAGAGGTCCTTTTAATAATAACTTCCTGAGAGTGCAGCATGGCAGTTTTTTTTATTCATTTGTTAATTTGGGCAGCTAAGGCTGCATTTTAGGAATCAGTGATTTGCCAACTCTCACAATTCGTTTGATAAGTTAGCAAATCGTGATCTACTCACTAGTCCAAGTTGGTGGTGGCATGAGCCATCTGCTGAGTGAGTTTTCCATGTAGAAAAAGGATAACTTAGTTGTCAATTTAGGCCAATAGTCTTTATCCTCATTGATCTCCTGGAGGATAAACTGGAATGGCTTTGCAATTATCCTAACTAAAATTGGATGCTGCTTCATACAATTCAAGAAGTTGAGCATTAATTTTTTTAAAGTCTAAGTTTCCATTGGATCTTATGTAATTTAGACCTAGTATTGCACTTGATGATTAATGGCGGGGTGTCAAATAGATGTTGATAGGTTCAGTTTAAACCACCCCTACTTCATTATTAGGAAAGTCAGATGAGGAATACAGATGTTGCAAACTGGGAGAATTTCAAGAAGAGTGAGTATGACAGGATCTTCCTCTAGAGTTTATGGTTCCATACAGTTAACTATTAAATTATCATCTACTTCAGCAGCCTAATATAGTAAAAGATTATTATGGGCTGAAATAGTCAGAGTCATTTTTGCTCTGAATTCAATCTCCTAAGTGCTTAAAGGGGCTTAACATAATTATTAGATGTGACCCATCTGGTCAAGCTCATATTCTATTCCATATTTGTAGGGCTGTTATCGCTGGGACTATTCATGTGAAGGTACATCATCATCAGAGAGCTTCAGAAGGTACCTGGTAGGGATCACTAGTATTGGTTTTTTAATAATTTGAAAGACTGGGTCCTTCAGAGGCTACTCAATTATCCGCGGCTAAAGCTCCAGCGGTATCCCTTAGTAGACTTCTGGTCACTAAGACCAATCTCTTTATGGAAAAGATTCTTTGTCAAGGTAAATCTCTACTAGAGACTCAGGCTATATCTCTATACAATTCTAGGCAATCTTTAGTAAAACTAGGCAAAGCTGAGGTTACAAGCGAGTATCTCTTCATTTGTTAAATTTGGGGATATTTAAAGCTATGGTAGAAACCATGATCATTTGGTATATAATTTGGTAAAGTTTGTATTTAAGTAGAGTACTTCAGTTTTTTGAACAATGTGGCAGAATTTAGAGCTTTCTGGCAGACATTATCCTTTTTGATCAATGCGGCAGATTCAAAAGATCTCTGAATGGCAAGAACTTTATCAGATAATCTAGCGGATTCACAAGGTGTTGGAATTCAGGCAGTTGGTAAGCTCGGTTGTACGTTTTAACACATGAAATGCAACAATATTTCTGCAGGAGAAGTATTATTAAAAACTGCTAGAATATATTTTATGGGGATTTTTTATAAACCACTTATATTAAAATAATAAACTGTAACGCTAATAAAAGTTGGCTTTTTAAAAGTTTTTTATTATGTTACCTGGAGGGGTAAAAAGGGAACCTCTTAATACTTCACTGCTTAGTATTTAAATGATATTGAGGCATAAAGTGAAAGTGCCAAATAATTCAGATTAGGCTACATAAGCTGAATTAGGGAATATGGGGTTTTGACTTATCAGAGCTCTTGAAACTCACCTCACCTCAACGAAACGGCAGATAGAGGGTCAATAGTAGGTAGGACAAATCCGTGAGGTAAGGATTCAATATATTTGAGCCAATCGTCACAGGGAAAAATATTTGCTCCTTGTGGGACCCCCTCCAAGCCTATAAGAGGGGGTGGTTTCCACTTAAGTGTTTAAACTGAACTGCAGTGGGGCTGAGGAGCCTCAGCATGAATCCCATATTTTGCTGCAGGTTCAGCGCAATCTTATTAAAGAAAATTGAACAATTTGGCCAACAAAGTGGGTGGATTAGAAACTCCTTAACTTAAGGGGTTTTACCAAATATCATCTAGGGTCTTTTGGCTGATAATATTATACTTAAATACAAAACGCTCTTCTCACAATATCAGACTTGTAAATTTCTGACATTACCCCTTCAAGAGAGTTAGGAGGTAAATAAAGGCGTAAGAACCAGCCATGATCCGGGTGATGGTAATTTCAGAAGCAAGGGATTTGATGGAGTATTCATCCCCTCGCTATATATGACTACAAAAGGTCCCTCCAAGATTAACCCAAGCTTCTCACTCCTAGGAGTGATCCAATTGTGGTAATACAGTACCAAGTCTGTTACTTGGTTAAAAGGGAGAGGGGCCCAGCTCTCATTAGCAGTTTGGCCTTCTTTCATAAAAGCCTTTGCCAAGTTATTCATAGCCTCTGATTGTAATTGGATTATGTGCTTGGCTAACTTTTTCATGGCTTGGTCAAGATAATTCCTGTAAGAGAATATACTTTTGGATAATAAAGCCAGCACCCCAGGTTCTCCCCCATACAACACACAAAAATGGGACAATTTGAGGATACAATGGCAACTGACACAATAGGCCATGAGCGCGCTGGGTAAGTATAGATCCCAGTGAAGAGGGTCTGTGTAAAAATTTACTTAAGTTGTTATCAGCAAGCAACCCAGTAACCTTTTTACTGCACAGGTTTGGTTTCCTTGTGCACTTTGTCATGTTGTATAGAATAAATCATTAATTGATGATAGTATGAAGACTATTATCTGTAGTTGAGTATGAATTATATTTCAGCCCAACGCTTGGCCAGTATTCCCAATTAAACACTCGTGATGTCATACTTGTAGGGATTCGTTCCATTGTTCTTGTCCACCCAAACATCACTGAGAACCCTGGTGATAGTCTCTTCAGCCCAACACACAGTCAGCAGCTATCCCCAATAGTGGCTCCTTCTTCTCTAGATCCCCACTCAGATCTTTACTCTTTTCTCTAAGAGTCTTCCAATTATTGCCCTCTGCAATAATATCCTTGAGACAGAACAGCACAATGAAAGCTGATGATAGTTTAACTATATACCAAATGGATAATATATATATTACTTGTTTTTATAAAGACTGTTTTTATTATAGCAAGTCCTAGGGAATATATATTGTGGGATATTTGGCTGTCTAACCCTTAGTTGACACCTCTTCTATAAAATGGCAGCCATTGCCATTAAATCACCCATCCTCATCTTGGCAGCGATGGTTTCCCCATCCTGGCTAGGATTCCATTATTGGACATCCTTGAGACCTAAAACGGAAAGAGTTGGTTACGTGTCCCTAACGTTTTCCTTCTGATCCAAGCAAATCAACCATATTTGGCTAGTGACCTGCTTAGGTAATGGGACTTATTATCCATTAAGGTAGGTCACGCACCAACTGATTGATTCACTGGTTACAGGCAGCATCACTCGCCTCACAACTTGCTATTCATTCCCAATCAGTAGGTGATGAAACCTGACCAATCCCAAGTTGGTACACCTGATAATTTATCACTATCAGATGCCCCTATTTCATCGGTAACTCTGCCCAATGAGATCTTAAGTATTCGTCCAGATCAATCCCTGATGGATACAACCAGGCGAATATCCAAAAATCCCCTGAATGTAGATACTCCTTAACTTGGGCAAACAACCTCCAATTCACTTCGCCTTAGGGAATTTTCCCCTAGCAATACCAGGTAATCTAGCAGGCTGGGAATATGGGCAAAAATCCCAACACATCCCCCTCTTGCCTAGATTTCCAGCGATGAAAGGACCAGGGCATAAGAACACCGCTTTGGACACTTGGTCAAATACTTCATTGGTTCAAGCGGAGTACACTCATCTATACTCAACGCTGCTTGGACGACCTTTGGCATACAGCGTTCTTCCTCTTCCACCTTGCTACCACATTCTCAGAGCGCGGTCCCCATGATCTAATGTCATGCTGGGCTGATCAATTTACTCGTGATGGTATTATTCCCAGGATCCAGTTTTCCCCCTGTCAGGGTATATGACCCACTGTCATATTCAGGATTCTTGGTCCAGCATCCTTGATTTCCTAAATTTCTCCTCATCCTAGACAGGAGACTCTTGCTGTCGATGTTTGTTTTGTAGCTCAATTAAGAGTACTTATTTATTATTAGCCCTTGTTATTTCTCTCATAACCTCTTGGCTTAAGTCATTCCTAATTCTTCTCTTGGAGAGCTTATACCATTAATTTAGAGATTAATTTATCTGAAATTGAAGCTTAATGGATTGTAGAGTGCATAATGTCAACTTCCATATAAGTCTGACATTCCCCCTCTCGTCCAGCTCATACGTCAAATTCTGAGTTGGGATAACAGCAGCTTCTGAATAGTTTGTCTGATCAAGACCATCATCTCTTCAAGCATTTGAGTTAGGATGCTTGGAGGAACCTCTTCTATGGTCCTTCCAGGACTCATACGCCTAGTCTGACGCCAGCGGCAAGTCCTTCCATCAAATTACTGGAAACATAAAACTAAACCCCCCGAGACTGGGATGGCTATCATTTAGAACAACTCTCAACTGATTCTTCCTCTGCCATCAATTCAAGAGTTGGACTTAGAAACTCTCCTGGATTCGGTTCCTTTTGCTGATGCTCTGACCATCATCATAGATGCTCCAGAGATTATGCCAGTTGCTCTTGATCACTCATTTCTTGCTGGGTCAGACCTGCTTCCTGAGTTCCTCTTCTGACTCAGTCAATATTACAAACCTGCTGTTCTGGTCTCCAAGCTCACCATCGGTAACAGCATCCACTTTGAGCTTCCCTACACTAAACTCCAGGCCCAAGTCACCAAGGCTATGAATCTAGTGCTGAATCCCTCTGATCTTGAGAACATTCTAGACCGGGATACCACCACTTATGCTCTTCGCTTTGCTGGCCAAGTTCTATGAAGTTGGTCCACAAAGCTTCAAGCCTCATCTGGGTTCCACCGTTTGTTCAGCTTTAGCTTCCAAGAAGCCCATAGTCATCACTTGCAGGATGCAATCCACTCCCTGCATGGCTATCTCTTCTCTGGTGCTTCCCATCAGTATCTTCCACTGATGGCGTTGATAGGGTCATGATTCAGAAACCCCTCATCAAGCATCCCTTCTTCATTGCCGGCCCATATGTCTGGTGTTCTTGATGAAGCCTGTCATCAGGCGCTCAGGACTAATCTTCTGGCTCTGGTACCTTATCAGGATTACTTGGGGTTATTCGCCTATTGCCTCTTCTTATACTGTTGATTTCCTCCAACTCCAGGGTTTTGCGACTGGCTTCATCCAACATCTCAATTTTCCTTCCCCTAGTCGCTTTCTAATAGGGCTCTGCATCCGCTCAAAGAATGTGGTTTCATGTAGGTCTCGCCCTTATTAGCATCTGATCTCATATCAATTTTGACGGGCTGTTTATTCCTACCGTGATCCATCCTCCCTCCCCCAAGAGGCAACATAGGCGGAATCATCCCTGTACCAAGGACATTTAATAAAACTAAAAATTATGAATTTATATTGGCTTTTTCTCTGTGTGGTCTATAATCTTTTTTCAATACCTTTTTCAAATTTTTTATCTTTATTCTTCTTTTTCCTATGGGAATTGACCTTGTTTTAGTTCAGCGGTCCATCTTTTTATTTTTCCCCCAAACTGAGTCCTGGGTACTTAAACCTGCCAGTTTTCTTTGGTTCAGAGGTCTTTTTCGGACTTAACCATCTAGATTGGTTCAGAGGTCCTTTATTGGACTTGACCTAAATACTCAGGACATGACCAACTTAACTGTTCATCAGTCCTTCGGGAACTCTTTTACTTTTTCATCAATCCATCACTTTAGATACTTAGCGTGGGCTCAATTCACAACTCTTCCATCCAAAATATTCTTTATGGAGTAAATATCAGTAGCCATTCTTGGTGATCACTTCGAATGGACCCAACTACGATGCATCTAATTTGTTTCTTCATCTGGAACCATGCATATCAAAAATAGGCAACTCTTTTCCCTATTCAATATTTGGCTAAAGCCGGTCATTTCTTGTCATCCATCAGTTTCACTTGTATCCTTTTCTTTAAGGTTGTATTGAATGCTTGAGATTTCATATAGATCAGGATACTCATCAGTTGGTTCAGGTATTGCTTGGTACTCATCCCCAACATAGGTTCCACCACCAAATATAAAATTGGTGACAACACGGCCTTTCTTCCATAGAATAACTCAAATGGTGTCTTTCCCATCGCCGTATGATGACTAATATTGTAGGCGAATGTAAGTCCTGGGGACCAGCCCCTACAACTGGATAGGGAGCAGCATCCCTTTTTACAAAAAAGGGCCCAAAGGCCCAAGCGGACCCCCTGTCACAGTTGAGCAACCTGGAGCATGTGGTTGATGTGCGCTGGGTGACTGCCCTTTCTCCTAAAGATAATTAGATCTCTCCCCCTCCTCAACCCTAGTAAGATTAATAGAGGGGACCTGCCAGGAGATTATGCAGGCCAGGGGCCATGGGTGGGCCCCTGGGACCCCTCAATCACCAGGGAAACAGACCAAAAATTTTGAGGAAAAGGCAAGTGTTAGTAACGCAGCCTGGTCTGCAAATTCCAGGCTAATGGAGCTGGTCTGGACTGGCCAGGTCCGAGAATCAGATCAGAACTCGATTTGGGTCTCAAACCAGGTTACAAGTGACTTGGACCAGTTGCCTCTACCCCCTGGGACAGATATGGGAAGTTTGGATCACGTAAACAATCAGATTGAGAGTTCAGACCAGGTTGTGGATGACTGAGCACCAAGGCCTCAGCCCCCTGGGATAAATCTGGGAAATCCAAACTGTGTGAACAGCCCAACTTGAATGGTCAAGGCCCAGATTGGTACCATCGACCTGGTCTGGCCCCAAAAATTCAGGAAAATCTGCAAAGTTTTTTTGATTTTTGCCAAGATTTTGGGCATCCCTCCACCCCCACCCATCAGCCAACCAAATCCCATCGCTGATCCCTAATCCTCCAATCCCTCAGCATCCCCACTATGCGATTCTCCCAATACTTAAGGCAACTGCACTGCCAAGGGGCAGTTGTTGGTTCATTCTCTATTCTTCCCGCGCTTTGCACTAAAATAAAGCCCAAATGCCCCAAATGCCTTGCTGCGGACTCCACCTGTTTATTTTTTACAATATTTTGCTGATTGATCTGGCAAAGCATGCCACCACCCAAATAATCATCCCAATGATCACTGAATGGGTCATCCAAGCAAATGACCCTGCCACATGGCAGTGGATCATATCCGCTGTAAACTACCTCACTCTCAATGACAGAGTTAATTCTCCATCCATTTTTGCATACCCATCTGAAGCGAACCCATCCATTTGATTTGCTGCTGGGACTTCTGAGACTGCTCCCCTATCGGAGCAGCCTCTGGGCGCCCCCACCCCAATGGCCGCGAGCTTGGCCCCCACACCTGGATCATCCGCCACTGATCCCACCCACCTGAGGGCTCCAGAGAACTCCGCACAAGGGGGATCAGCCCTAACGCTTGTCGTGGGCCCAAATTTTCCCCTCTGACAGCACTCCTGCCCACGCGGTGGGCCCTGTGCCGCCCCTCCCTGGTGCACAGACTCACCTACTAGAACCCAAAGGCCAGCAACTGCGAACCCCGGAGGAGTTGTCATCCCCCCACCTCTCCCACCCTTGGGGGTTGCCCCCGCAAGACTCGCAGTTGCCCCCATTGCAACCATCTGGTTTGCCTTGGGGGCCTTTGGTACATTAATGAACAACTACTTTCCTCACGTCCCCAATAGATCTCCCCTTCTTCTAGTCACATGGACCACTATGTCCTTGGCATTCTGGGCTCTCCACTGGGTGCTCACACACCCTGACTGGGAGCCCAGTCTAATTCTTATCAGCCACTTCCATGACAGAGAACGTCACCAAACTCAGGTATGTTCCCACGCAGAAGTTCTCCCTGCAACTAGCTTCCTCAGCGTCGTGGCCAGCGTTCCATTGACCCGTTCTACCAGTCCGTTTGTCTCTGGCTGTTAAGATACTGAAATGACTTCTCAGATCCCCATTATCTCATTTAATTTTGGGATCACATGAGACATGAAGTTAGTCCCATTGTCGCTAAGCAGGACCTGCAGATATCCATGCCAGTATACTACTTGATCCAGAATGAATCTCGCAGTACTGGTAGCATCTAATCTCATTAGGGCCTTCATCTCGACCCATCTCATCAGATGATCAATGGCAACTATAATGTACTTGACTCCCCCATGCTCATTGTAAGAGGTCCCATAATGTCAATGGACACTGTGTGCCAGGAAAATCCAGGGAGGACCAGTTGGTATCTAGTTGTATTCTTATATGGTTTGTGCAGCTGGCACTCCACGCAACAAGATAGATAATCTGCAACATCATAGTTGATAAAACCTAGTAGTAATACTGGTGAATATGGTCAGTTGTTTTCCTCAGGCCTCATGCCCGACAACCTTGTGATCTGCTTGCACTATAGCTGCTTTCTGACAGTTTCAGGAATAATAACTACTTCCCATTGATCATCTTGAATACTTGTCCATCCATAGTCTCAGTGTTTTCCATCACTTTCTGAAGTGCACCTTGAATTTCTCAAGGCTCATCCCAAGTTTTTCTTTGACCATTCTCTAGAATAGCTCATCCACTTGCAGTATACCATCTGGACCATTAGCAACTATGATAAGCCATCCGCATTCTGTTTAGAAGACCCCGCTTAGTGGACAATCTCATAATCATAAGCCTGGAGCTTAAGTGCCCATTGGGCCAGTCATCCTTCCGGCTCTCTCAAATTGTGCAGCCAATGCAGCAAAGAGTGGTCTGTTAACACCTTAAATTGCATTCCATGGATGTACACCCAAAACTGCTTGCATGCATAAATGATCGCAAGGCATTCACTCTCAGTCACAGTGTAGTTCCTCTCAGCGGCTGAGAGTGTCTGGCTCACATATGACGCTGGATGCTTGAACCAAGTTCATCTACTTGGCTCAGTATGGCTCCAATTGCTGTCAATGAAGCATCAGTTTGAATAATTAACTCCTGATTAAACTTAGATATTTCAGAATCGTCAAATCTATTAAATACCGGTGTAAATTATTTGAAGGAGTCATAGGCCTCTTCATTCCATATGAGTCTTTTTTTGAATCCTTTAATAAATGAAATAAAGGCTTTGCTATTTGGGTGAAAATCAAATAAATCTTCTATGGTATCTGAACACCCCAAGGAACACTTGGATGTCTCAGACACTCTTTGGTACAGCCATTTGCTCTATAGTTGCTATCTTCTGGGTTTGAGGCTGCAATCTACTTGAGTTGATTACAAATCCCAGGTATTCCAACTCTTTCTTAAAGAAGTGGCACTTCCTTGTCTTGATCTTCATGTTAGCTGCAGACAGTCACTCAAATACTTCTTCCAAGTGGTGTAGGTGAGCAGTAAACGTCTTACTGAACACGTTTATATTATCCAGATATACCAGGATGCACGACAAACTTCAAGTCACTTAATATCACATCCATGGCCCTCTGAAACGTTGCAGGCGCATTGCATAGACCCTGGGCATCCTCGTCAGTTGATATAGCCCCTGCGCAGTGATAATTGTGCATTTTTCCTGGCCTTCTTTTGGCAGTCGATCTGCCAATATCCTAAGATCAGATCCATCGTGGAGAAATACTTAGCTTCTCCCAATCAATCTAGCACATCGTTGATCCTTGGTAAGGGATGTGAATCCTTCTTTGTAATTTTATTCAGCCTTTGGTAGTCAATCACCACCTTGTTGGATCCATCCTTCTTCTTCACGATCAAAATTGGACTCACCCAGGGACTAGACGATGGAACTAGAAGCCCATGCTTGACTAGTTTGCTGATTTCATCCTCCACTACCACTTCAGTGGCTTTCAATTGTCAGATTGGTCTCATCCTTATTGGTAAATTTTCCCCAGTTTTGACCTTGTGGATCACATCTTGTGCACATCCCAAATTGTGGTCATCCTGAGAAAACACTTTCCAATGCTTTTCAAATAGTTAGAGCACCTCCTCTTGCTGGCCTTCTGACAGATCAGCGAGCTGCTCTTGATCAACCAATAGGTTGATACTTTTGGTTATTCTGGCCAGTAATCCCATTTTGTTGAGAGACCCAAAATCATGGAATCTTCTCAATTTGGCTGTTGGGATCAGATGAACAAACGTGATGATCTGATTCCTCTTGATCTTCATCAGTTTTTCATTTAAAGTTGCCAGAAGAACTTGAATTTCCCCATGGCCCAGCATTATTTCCCCAGGAGCAACCCATGGCTCCACTCTGGACTTCTTCCAGGGACTTCTGACCTCCCCATACAACAGCTCAAGAATCTCCAATATCAACCCTGTGTCAACTATCATCTGTGATCCGGATGGTATGGTCCTCTCGTTCTTGATCCTCAGTGGATTCCCTGGTTATCTAGGATTTCCACCGGCATTTTACATCACTTTCTACCAACTAATTGGTACTAAATTGGGACATTGCCGTCATCATATACTAGATTGATGAAGTTGTTTCTCTAATTCAGCGGAGGTTCACCATCCTTCTGATATACCAATGATAATGTCTGACTCAATGTGGTCAGCATATTATCCTCAAAGTTACATTTAACTCTATATTTTCATAAAAACTCTGTTATGATCAGAATGTCATAGTTTTTGATTCGCCAAAACTATTGCTGGCGCAGATACCACTAATGACCCAAATTGTAGTGGCAACGTGCTATACGCTCCCCAGGAGATGGTGGTGTTCAGCCAAACTGTCCCATATTATTTCTTATTCTTTAAGTCCAGCGAGATCTTCATCCTCTTCACCAGTTTGGTCAAGATGATATTGATGGGTGCTCCACTATTGACAATCGCCCTCACCCTCACTCAATTTACTTGGATGTTTATATATGTACACTCAGATTATTGTAATATAATGTTTACTGAGTGAATGGCGGCGTTATTAGCCAAATCTAGGGTGTGAAAAATTTGTGCTGATAAATCAGGAAATGATTCAATTATTGCGCTTAGGGGGATAGACAAATTAGCCTCATCTAAACGGATGTCAGATAATTCTTCTTGATTCTCAGCATTTCGAATCTTGTCCACCAGTTGTCAGGCGTATGGCAAGGCAGCTTTCTTGATTATCTTGGGGTCAATTCTCTTCACCCCAGCTCTGGTCATGGCATTTACATCCATAAAGACCACTTGATACAGCTGATCCTGCTCATCATCTACGAACTTATTTCTAATATCATTTTCTTCATTCATAATGTCAGGAGGAACAGGTTTCTCCGCAGCTCTAGACTATTCCCCATCTAGGCTGCGGGCCCTTTTCCTGAATCCTTGGTGGCTGCTGATTCTTTGGCCTGGACCACATTGATCTGATACTTTGGCTTTTTACAGTGCACAGTGAAATGTCCTTTCCCACCACATTGGTAGCAGACCTTTTCCTTCTTATTTAACCGTATGAATTCTTCAGGCTTATTCCCTGGCATGGTTCAATTGATTGCCTCTTTAGCTCCTTCATTTCTCTTTGTGGGATTCAGATTTTGTACCAGATTGGACTTGAAGCTTCTATTGGGGCATCAAATGTCGCTCTCAAAATCTTCAAGTTATCTTCCATTTGCAAGGTAGTTATTTCCATTGAAAACATGGAAGACATCATGCAATGCAAATCACAGTAGGGCCAAAGGGCCGCTTGCAATGTGATTCTAGCATCAAAGTTGTCCAATACTTTTGCTCCAGCCAGGATCTGAAACTCCTGGTAAAACTGATCCGCGAAGTTAGCTAGAGACTCATCTTTATGGAACTGGATTCCCATAAATTCATGCTTGCGTTTGGACATGAATGTTGGACTCCTAAAATCTTTCATAATACCCGCCTTTGCCTCAGCATACGACCAGCTGTCCCCCTCCAGGTGAGATAACACTAAGTTTTGACAGTCAGTGTCTAGGCAATTCATGACTGTCAACGCCTTTTGATGATCCTCGTAGCCATTCATGGTCATGTCAAACAGTTGAAATATGCTAGGGCGTTATCCTGATGGATTGTTGGCAATTTTGGCATTGCCCTAAATTCCTCTGAGTTATTTCTGGCCAATTCTCTCAGTTCAGCTACTCAGCTAACTTTGAGGAGTGACTTTGGGCGTCATCTCCGAAATGGCATTAAAAGCGGGCAGCATGTCTCTTTGGGTATTTGACTTCCCAGGTATCATGTGAGGACTTCTTTCTTTGGCATCACTTGCCATATCAGCTCACAAGCACATTTGAGAGCTTTAAGTTTCTCCACTTCACTAATTAATCTTTCTATATCTGCTCAAAAATATCTTAAATGAACACAATCCACTTCTTGCTCCGTTTTCAGGTAAAGACCTCTCAAACGAGGTCCCCTTCTTTCTTCTTCAACAATCTTACTTTCCCCAGTAGCATGTTCCCAAAGCTTGCTACATTCTCTATTCCTTCCTCCACCTTGGCGACTCATTCTTCCAAGGCTGCAAACTCCCAATGGTATGATGAGTTTAAGGCATTCTGGTTTACAGTGGCTAACTCAGTCCACAGTTTGCGTAACTCATCTTTGTATGACACTCTTATAGCTTCTTCACTCAACTACCCCTGTAGTGAGCACCAACTTGTAAAAATTTACTTAAGTTGTTATCAGCAAGCAACCCAGTAACCTTTTTACTGCACAGGTTTGGTTTCCTCGTGCACTTTGTTGCATTGTATAGAATGAATTATTAATTGATAATATTATGGATACTATTATCCGTAGTTGAGTATAAATTATAATTCAGCCCAACGCTCAGCCAGTATTCCTAATTAAATACTCATGATGTTGTACTTGTAGGGATTTGTTCCCTTGTTCTTATCCACCCAATCTTCGCTGAGATACCCTGGTGACAGTCTCTTCATCCCAACACACATTCAGCAACTATCCCCAATAGTGGCTCCTTCTTTTCTAGATCTCCGCTCAGATCTTTACTCTTTTCTCTAAGAGTCTTCCAATTATTGCCCTCTGCAATAATATCCTTGAGACAGAACAGCACAATGAAAGCTGATGATAGTTTAACTATATACCAAATGGATAAATATATATTATTTGTTTTCATAAAAACTGTTTTTATTATAGCAAATCCTAGAGAATATATATAGTGGGGACAGCCAAAGGAAGCTAAAAAGTTTAGTAAGTATAATAACACGAAAACCTTACCCATGATGTAACCAGAAAAATATGAGCCCCAATCTGGAGGTGAAAAAAACTTTCTATGACAGAGTTGACCCTGCTCAGGCTTCATGTTGATACTTTCTTTCTATATTTTAGTAATGTCCATTCCCTGGTCGGCTTGCCTCAAATAAATATATATATAAAATAATATATAGTGGGGAATTCAGCTGTCTAACCCTCAGTTGTCACCTCTTAGATGAAATGACAGCCATTGCCATTGAATCACCCTTCCTTGTCTTAGCAGCGATGGTCTTCCCCATCCTGGCTAGGATTACATCATAGGACATTCTCAAGACCTAAAACGGAAAGGTAGAAAAACGTGTCCCTAACGTTTTCCTCTTGTTCCAAGCGAATCAACCATATTTGGCTAGTGACCTGCTTAGGTAATGGGACTTATTACCCATTAAGGTAGGTCACGCACAACTGATTGATTCACTAGTTGCAGGCAGCATCACTCACCTCACAACTTGCTATTCATTCCCAATCAGTCAGTGATGAAACCAAACTGATCCCAATAGGTACACCTGATAGTTAATCACTATTAGATGCCCCTATTTCATCGGCAACTCTGCACAATGAGTTCTTAAGTATTCATCCGTATTAATCACCAATAGATATGACCAGGTGAATATCCCAAAATCCCCTGAATGTAGTTACTCCGAAAAACAGGCCAATCAATTTTTGATTCACCTCGCCTTAGTAAATTTTCATCTAGTGATACCAGGTAATCTAGCAGGCTGTGAATATTGGCAAAAATCCCAACAGTCTGAATTGGCCACTTATCACAGTATAGAAACTAGGGTTCCATTAACTCATTATACAGCCCCATTTGTGGGTGTGTTGAAGGGGGCCAAGAAAAGTTGTTGTGTTCCCATGGAGGTGGTGAGGAGCTTTACCACTCAGGATGTAAAGCTTTTCCCATTGTAACAAAGGTGGACCTGAGGGCAACCATGCCGCTTAAAGATATTGATGTAAGAAGGTAGCCATGGCTTTGGAATTCTGAGCGGGGAGAGCAACAGCTTTAATCCATTTGGTAAAATTATCAATTTCTACATGATATAATGATTACCACTGGTGGTCTGAGGTAGAGGACCTACCACGTCCAACCTTATGGTGGTGAAGGGTTGTTGGTTATAGTAGGTTGGTACTGATACCAGATTTTGAAGATTGATTGCTTTTTACAGTTCAGGAATGTATCCAGGACTTCGATTATGGTCTCCATGATGACCTCCCAGTAGTAGCGTTCTTTTACCCATTCATAGGTTTTTTGTACCATGAAGTGCTCACAATAATGTGAGACTCTAGGATCACAGGAACTCGTTCTGACGGCCAGAGATAGGGAAACCAGTTTACCCTACTTTTTTAAAGCTCCACACTCTCCACCTTAGTGCTGCGGGAGTGCTGAGCTAGCATCTTCTGCACAGATTCATCCTCATCAGCCCATGCTTCATGCGTCATTAGGAGATCATGTAACCTATTGGCTTCCCTATTATCCAAGTGAAGGACAGGCAGCCGCATCATCCCATCAACGTTCATATGGCAAGTCCCCACCCTAATACTCAATTTTGTCGTAATGCTGGAGCTGGAAAGCCCAGCGAGACAACCATTCTTTGGGGTCCTTTATATTCTGCAACCACTTTAAGGATGCGTGGTCAATAAAAGCTTTGAAGGAAGTCCTATATAGAAAGGGATGGTAGTACTTCACAGCGGCAGGACTGCAAGGCACTCCTTCTCAATGACGCTGTATTTGCGTTCAGCCTTTGAGAGCATCTTGCTGAAGTAGGGTATGGGATGATCGGCTCCATGCTCATTAAATTGAGCCAGGATAGCTCCAACGGCATAATCAGAGGCATCCATGAACAACTTGAAAGGCTTGCCATAGTCAGGGTGGCAGAGGATGGGTCTTTGTTGCAATAGCTCCTTCAGGGTCTCAAATGAGGCTTTTTGTTCAGCACCCCAATGGAAAGGAGAGTTTTTAGCCAAGAGGCGGATGAAGGGCTCACTAATCTGGGCGGTTTTGGGGATATATTGATGGTAATAACCCATCATGCCCAAAATACCTGGATGTCACGAAGGTTTATGTGTATAAGCATTTCGGCTATAGCTTAAACTTTGTCTTGGAAAGGTTGAATCCCATCTTGAGAGATTGTGTGCCCAAGGAAATCTAATTTCCTCTGGAAAAATGTGTACTTGGAGGGCTTTAACTTAATGTTGGCCTCACGTAGCGCGAAACATTGCTTTTGGGTGAGCAAGTTGTTCCTTGAAAGTCTTTGAGAACACTGTAATGTCATAGAGGTAAATGATGATGCAACTTAACTTCAGATCCTGCAAGATATGGTCCATGGCTCGCTGGAAAGTTGTGGGGGTGTTGCATAACCCTTGAGGTAGTCAGGTAGGCTAGAAAAGACCCTCACTGCAAAGAAGAGTGCATTTCTCCTGACTTTGGTGAGAGAGGTCCATTTGCCAATAACCGCTAGCCAGGTCAATGGCGAGGAGAGAAGTTATAGCTGGATAGTTAGGATAGGGAATTGTCAATTCGAGAGATAGGATAGCCTCCCTTCTTGGTGAGGTTGTTTAGTTTATGATAGTCCATAGCTACCTGATGACCTCCATTTTTCTCCTTTATCAGTAGAAGTGGGGATGAACAAGGACTTTGTGAAGGCACCAGTAAACCAGTGTCCAACAACTGTTTTAGTCCGTCCATAACTTTAACTCCTCTACTTTTGATTTATGGTAGGGTTTAGATTGGATGGGATGAGCATCCCCAACGTCAATGGTATGCGTCCAACCCTTCATAAGCCCATAGTCAGTTTCAGAGTTAGAGAAGATGTCACTATAGGATTCGAGTAAGGTGTGGACCTTGTCAAGCTAAGCGTGGGTTAGTTCATCAGATTTATGAACAGTAGGAAGAGTGCATACTGATTGGTTTGCAGGTAAGCCCATATCAGCCATAGACCCAATACAGTGAACTTGTTTAATGACCTCAATAGGAACCAGCAGGCCTCTTCCGATCTTCTGATGCTTCTTGAAGACCATGTCCTTCTTGGTAAAATTCCCCAATAGAAGATTGATTGATTGCTGATAAGCTGGGTCTAACACTCCTGGAAAAACTCATGGGCTCATGAGAGGCTAAGTCGTCAATGCTGATTAGGTGTAACAGAAAGTTGTGGTGGATTTGAATGGTAATCTTCGTGACAACTACCATTTGTTCACTGGCCTTGATTACTACTCTTCAGACGCATAGAAATGGATACCCTCTATAGCATCCACTGATGGAGGAAATATTTTTGTATTTCGGCCTGCCATGGTGTAGTGCAGGGATTAGGCAGAGGAGGGGTATTCCACTGTGCAAGCGAATTTCTTTTTGATAAGCTCATTATCGATCAGAATCAGAGGGACCTCATATTAAGCAGGGAGAGATAACCCTGCTTCAAGTTAATGATCCCTTCGTATTTTAGCATAAATTGTGTACCAATGAGTAGATCATAGGTATTGTTAGCCAAGGATACCGTGGGGCTAACAAGATGAGTTTCCCAAGTTGGATGAACAAAGAATGGTATGCCATATTAGCATATGTATGGAGGACAAGCAGTACCAAACTCTTGAGTGTAGTCAAGGTCAGGGGCCAGCTTAATCCTTTTGATAAGTTTTGAGGAAACAAAATTCATTGAGGATTGTGAAATTTCTGAGGATTGCTCTCTTAATTAATTAATTCCTGCAAGCTTAAATGGACTGAAGTTCAGCCAAATGATCCTTGATTTTGCTAGTGTTTAATGGTATTTTGACCATTTGGAAACTCACTAGGCATCCTTAAATAGCCCCAACTCTTCTGGCAAATTTTGGGCTTGTTTTTCCCTCTATAATTGGGAACTCCAACCAAGGCAGTCAAAGTTGTAAACTTTGGATCTGAGATCCCAGCTTGCTGACACTCTCCAAAAGCAACCTTAGATTAAAAGCCCAACAAAGATATAACAAAATAAATCTCTAATTAAGACTGGCTTATTTAAAAACTATTCATTAGCCCAGAAACTGGTATTTATACTTCTAGGGCATCTCCTGGCCACATTCAATCACGCAATCTTACAGATTAAAACCCACCTCAGTTTCGCCCTTAAACTGATACGACTGAGACCTATTTCTAGGTTTATTGGTGGCAAAATACTCTCATATTCAAGAGAATTTCAGGGATGAAAATAGCAACAATGAGCGTGCAAAATAATCCTGGGATCATCTCAAAATGAGTAACGTAATATTGCTGAAGAAACATGAATTCTGGGAAATTTCATGGTCATTTAAGAAAATGACATACCCTTAATTGGTCCATTGACAGGCCTCTCTTGATAGCACTAGTTACTCCCATTTGGGTGGTCCATGTGCAAGTGCTATTGTGCCAGTTACGCATATCAACATACGAAGATTCTTTTTGATAGTCAATCATGTTTTTGTCACACAGCTGACAAAATGAATCCCCAATTGGGATGTCAACTGCCCTCTCAATAGCACTAGTTACTCCCATTTGAGAAGTCCATGTGCAAGTGCTATCATGCCAGTTATGCATACCAACATACAAAATTTTCCCTAAGGTGGAAATTGATCCAGCTCAATCATGTTTTCGTCATACAGCTGATGAAAATGACTCCCTAATCGGGATGTCAGTTGTTCTTCTTAATAGCACTAGATACTCCCATTTGGGTGGTCCATGTGCAAGTGCTATCATGCTAATTACGTTCTTTTCGTTTTTTTGTTCGTGTGATTTGTAGACATTGTCTTCAGGCTGATCTTGCACGATTTCTCGTGCTAATTTCCTAATATTAGTCCCAATTAGTCGGGACTAGTTGCTGAGGTTTGGTGCAGTGATAATCAGCCAACTGTGCAAGTGTATTTGGCCCAAGCTACCGATAGAATAATCAATTTGAATTGCCATTGAGTTGATCAGCTATGCTGAGTAGTTGCAGAGAAGATTGTCCTAAATGTGCGAGGGTAAGCCTGAGCTTTTAATAATATAATTAAGTCCACGTAGCAATAATCATCCCAAACCATGTTATTGAAATAGGTTTTAATTTGAGTATTGGCTCAAGCATTAGGAGGAAAAATTGGCCCAATCTTTTAGTTGTCAAAGGGTTTCTTTTTGAGTCAACCACAGTATCTAACAAGGATCCAGTATTGAGGATAGCTGTGAACCTTACTCCATTAGTGAAAACCTCCAATTTTGTTAAGGTTCCATCCAAGTGTATGGGAAAGAGCCAGGACTCATTTAGCTGGAGAGTGGAAGCTAGTCTTTTGGAAGTCTCAGGGTATTCTCCTAGTTAGACTGCAAGGTGTGCACACTCTGTGTGTATCATATTAGAGAGGCAATGAGTTAGTCGGTGCCACTAGCAGTGTCAATAACCTCCAGACCCCTCAGCTTTTGATGAATACAAGTTCAGCGGGGTAACCTAGCCATATCCACTCTCTTAGGGTTTAACCCGCCAGTCATCTCCACTTTACCTGAGGCTCCTAAGACATAATGACCACATCTTCACAACCCCCTTCAGATTTGTCATCAGAGGGGTTATCAATGCATGTTAGGGAGCCCATAGGGTGTCAGGTAGGTTCAAGGCTTACCCTTATGGCAGGATAAGTCATGGGGTTGCTCCTCCACCTTTTTAACTTTTGGGGGAGGCGTTGGAATTGTCACAGCTCATTTTTCGACCTTCAAAGTAGGGGGTTTGGACTGCCACATGGCTACAGGTTTCGGATTAGAGTTGGCTGGAGGAGATAGCGTCATGGAGGTGGATGCTTTAATTACGCCATATTTGGGTTGATCAGCAGCTGTGATGCTTGGGGAAACAGGTGGTGTAGCTTTAGTGACCTGTTCCTTGGACCCGTTTTTGGTGGGAGAAAATGTCACCTGAGATAGGGGTTTAGGCTTTGGGACCACTTGAAAAGCTCATTGGATGGCAAAAGATGATCTTGGCGATAATTTGGGTCAGGGAACGCTTCCCCATTGACAATAATGCACTCTGACTAACCAGCTTAAGAACCTCAGGTTTGCAGAGCAGAGGAAATCAGGTTTGAGCCTCAATTCAGGTGCTGGCCATGGATGTGGTAACCAGAATAGGGGTCAACATAGCTTCCTTTGGTGGGTCTTCAGTTGAAAATCTCTCAATGGTCAGAACCTGGGGATTTGACCCAACGCCTGAATTAGCTTCTTTTTTATAGATATCTGCAACCTCCAGCAGAGCCTCCTTGATATTGCAGATAGCCTGGAGGTGACGCTTAATGGAGATAGTATGCTGGGCTATAGTAGGCTGAGAAGCTAAGCCAGTTAATATACCTCAAGAGCATCATCAAAAGATAGCATTTTATCGAGCTTCAAGGGCTGAGCTTCAGCATAAGATCGATCAACAAATGTGGCAAGCAATTCTCCCCTTTTCATGCTGAGTCAAATAAAGTCCTGTTTTTGCCTTTGTAAACTCTGCATGGAGCCAAACTCTTTAATAAGCGCTTGTTTAACCTACGCCCAGGTGCTGAGGCTGACCATGTTGGGAACCATTATTGCTTGTTATATAGCTCAAGCAGGGAATGATGCACTTAACTATTTGATGTTCAGTTGTTTCTTACATCATTGATTCATAAATGAACAGAAAATAGGCAATGCTGCCCTCTCCTGGTGAAAACTTTTCTTTAAGGGGGGTTAGAAGAACACAGAAGGACTCATGAGGACCTTGAGAAGAGTGCTTCTCAAGCTTTTTGAGTCAAGACAAAGAACTGGCTATCTGGAGTTCCAGAATAGCTAGACAGGGGTTTATTTCAGCTGGGAGGTTCTGAGGGTTACCTACCCCATCAACCTACATTTTTCTAATTTATTTTGTGGTGTACAGGCCCCCTGCAGTGAGCACCACTTTTTAAAGTACTGGCACAAACTAATTCTAACCAATGCTAATGGCACAGGATTTGAAAATTTTTAAAAAGCAGGAGTAATGAAAATCATAACTTCTGTTTAATAAAATCGTGGTATTTTTTATCCTTTATATAAAACTAGAAAACTTTGAATTGGGTAAATAAGAGATTTTTAGTTATCTTTATTAGTGACAGTGGCAGGTTGAAAATAGACCCATATTACTATGTCACTGCTTAGTATATAATCGATCTGAGGTTTGAAGTGGAATGGCTGAGATTTTCAGTATAAGCTATGAGTATCATATTAGGAAATATATGGTTTTGACCTATAAGAGCTTTCAAAACTTGCTTCAATTCAATGGAATGGCTTATGAAGGGTAAATAGTAGGCAGGACCAGTCCGCTAGGTAAGAATTTGGTATATCTGAACCAATCACCATGCGGGGAAACTTTTACATCTGGTGGGACCCCCTCCAAGTCTATAAATGGGGTGGTCTCCGAGTAGGTAGCTAAATAAATTGTTAATGAAATGAAGAGGAACCTTGGTGGACTCCCCTGATTCTTCTGCATGGTTGGTGCATTCCAACTACCTAAACTCATTCTATTTTAATGAGAATCATTAATGAAAGTATTGCCCTGATTTAAGGGGTTCCACCAAAGATTGGCTAGGGTCTTTTGGCTGATTTCGTCCTTATGATGAACTGAAGCACTATTATTACAATATTGGACTTGTAGTTGTATACCATTAACTAATGAGAACATGATGCTAAATGAATGGCAATATGGACAATTTTTTCTGAAACAAATAACTAATTTAAAGAACAAACTTACCAAGATAAATCAATTGCAACAAATCAGTGGCCAAGGTTAATAAGGCTAAAACATTACAATTACCAAGAGAAATATATATGAACACTTTTTGGAAGGAGCCAATATGATTCATAGGTTGTTTCCCTTCATCCAGATAACATTTTTAATTTCATATCTATATATAATCACAACACAGACAAAATCATCCCGCATGTTTATCAAAATTATAAAATCAATGATTCATTGCTGCATTAATACACCTTTGTTTCACTAGTGTAAGCATTATTGTGGTTCCCTACATTAGAATTGCTTTGTTATATGATATCATTTTATTCAGATTGCTACCTCGATTTTACCTGACAACATATAAATAGGGTTAGTTTATTTTTGGATAAAATAGTCTCTTTTACTATATCTTTGAGTTTGTGTGCCCATTAGACTCTTTTACTATATCTTATTCATCTTAGTTATAGTGTGACAACCCCAGCTGTTTTAGATTATATTGGTAAGGATCCCCTGGGTGTAGGTATCCCTGGGTGATTATCTTTGCAGCAGTAGCCTGCCAAGCCCCATGTACCCCTTTCTGCTGGATGAACCCTCTGTGAGAGTAATGATGTAACTTGCGCCCTCAATTGGCGCAGACCTGCTAGTGAATGAGGTACTGGATGAGAACCAACTCCAGATGGACCTTGAGATCAATTAGGACAGATGCTGAGCTTCACAGGCCGATGTAACCAGCTAGGTGTTGGAGCACTCAGAGTGACCATATGAGTGTTGGTGCAATCAGGTCAAAATGGACAGATGAGTTGAGAGTGCTAGCTCTGGGAACTGATAATAATTTTGGGTAAATTGTATTGAAGTTGCTCTAGATTAAGCTCACAGTTGAGGGATTTTGCTGCTCACAAACTTGCAGCAAGAAAAGATGAGCCTGCTAATGTTGCTATACATAGTGGTGAGCAGCCTTCACACTGTTCATCCTAGCACATCAGTGATGTTCTGAACCATTTGAACGATATAAATTTTTTAATGGAGGTGTTTGTTTTATTAGTTTTTGCTCTTTGAGCATTTGGTATGTCTATCCCTGGTTTGCTTACCTCAGATAAATATTTTATATTTTTATAGCCATGAGACTAAGATAAATCATGATAATAAAGGATTCAGGGTTTAGCTCTGGTGGGGTGGGGTAGGACTTGATCATAACTTACTATTCTTCTTATTAATTGGTGATGCATCCTGATATATGCTACAGTAACGTTTTTGGTTAGCAATGTAGCTTGACAAGTGCTATAGTAATCTAATCCTAAAAATAGGCATATAGGCAAGGTAATCAAGGCCTTAGTCTAATTATTAGTAAAAATATAAATTATTTAAATTATATATATAAAAGTTGGTTCAACGGTTGTTCAGACCAATTTGCAACATCCTTATAAAAAACTGAACCAAAAAAACTAATTACAAATATTTTGTGAATTAGGAGAACCAACATAGTCTGTTTTTATCATAGAAATTTAAATAAAAAATACATATAAGATGTAAAAATGGTATATTTAAAGGACTATATTAGAACCAGTATTTCATTATGGATGAGCAGTTTGATACTAATTGATTTAAGTTGATAAGTTCAATGATTTTGGGTATGAGATTGGTTGTTTGTTGTTTAATTATCTTTGGTCCAGTAACATAATAAACTTACCTTTGAACATCTGCTACTTCATTTAATTTATTCATTTAGTTATTTAGTTGATTTAGTTTTATTCAAATGTATAGTAAACTTAATGATGACCATCTTTCTAATTAATTAAATCTATTTAAAATTATTATATTGGTTTGGCTACATACTAAACTGAATGATGACCATTTACAATATTTATTTGATATATTTTAAATAATTAAGTCAATTGGTTCATTTACATAATAAATTTTTAATGACTATATATAATACTTAGTTTATCTATTTATTTAATTGTTTGATTGGTTTGATTAAATACTAAATTTGCTAATGACCATCTACAATATTTTAAACTTGTTGCACTAACACCATTTCATTAGCAGGACTTTATAAAAGTCCCTAAGCCATAAGTTTATAGGAGATTTAAAACTACATGCCGTAGTTTTGGCTGGTCATTGCGCAAACATATACAATTACTTGCTTTTATAGTATAAATAATATAACTAATAAATACAACAATAAAATTAATAAGGTTTTGTTGCAAGCATTAAAACCCTAGAAACTTTAGGGGACTAAAGGCTCAAAAACTTCCATGTCCAGTAACACCAACATGTTGCCACTGGCAACTAACATTTGGTTTGCACATATGCATGTTAGTGTCACAAGACATGAAAGTGTTAACCATAAGATGCTTGCTGTAACTTGCGTTTAGTTTCAATATCTAATAATTATATTTATACTAAATATAAAATATTAACTTTTATATTACTTGACTAGTTACAATTATGTAACAGTAATCTAGTGTTACTGAGGCATGGTAGATTCACATAACTGTGTAAATCCCTTTTTAAGTGATGTAACCAATAATATAATATAGTACAACTTCTATATAAAGTACCTTTCTTATTAGTTTCTCTATATTTTAATTTTTGATGATATTTATGAGTATTATATCTTTTTTATAGGTTATATTATACCAATTTTTTTGAGTGAATAAAAGTAAAAATATAGTAATCTTCTATATAATTGAAGCTTTAAGAGGTTTAGGTTATTTGAAGTAATCTAAGAACCACTGAACCAATTTTGATGAAATTCTGCACACTATGCAGGCATCTTGTGGAAGTTTCTACACTTTTTTTTGCACAATATGTTAAAAAAATAAAAATCTATCATTTAAAAAGATATATTTTCCCAATAGTAAAAAGCTAAGTAGCACGATATATTTTATAGTTAAACACCATTTGATCTTTTTGTAAAATTCATTTACCATCATGATGTGGTAACATTATTGTATTTTATCATTTTTCTTAAAAAGAAAGATGACTAGAATAAGACCAATTGAGTATTTAGTTGGATTGGCCTAAATTAAAAACTGTAAAAGCCGACAGCCAGATAGCTGATAGAGATGGATTCAAATTTTGTTACTACTTTACAATCAGGCACCATTTAGTCAAAGGTGAATTTATGAAACTTAATAAATAAAATCATTGTATATGTATTAAGTATAATTATTCTTTTAACTTCTCTTATATTACTAAACCAATTTCTATCAAAATTTGCACAAATATTTTATGAATAAAGGAAACCACTGGTGTTATTTTTTTAAAAGAACAAAATAAATTAATTAAATTCATATACAAGATTAAAAATTGTATGATAATAATATAATGGTGTAGGATTTTGATATTCGCACATTACCCACCTTAATCAGAATATCATAGTATCTGCTTGCCCACTATAGGAAGTGGCTTTTTGTAATAGCTGGAGCTATCATTGCCCATTTAACTATTTTTTAGAGAATATACCAGTTGAGCATTGATAAATTAGCTATGTTATAATCCCATCTGTTTAATAATGTTTTATTGTGAATCATCTCCAACAGTAATTAAAATTATTCAATTTTTAACTTTTATATTATTAAATTGGCTTGTAGGTGTTGATCAGATTTTGGCACCAATCGATTAAGTTAGTTTAATAGTCTCTAGAGGATTGACAACGCCTTAATAGCAACTGAAAAAATGACTTTTTAGGTATTTTAACATGCTGTTTATGGGTAAGATTCTCATTACCTAAGTATAACGTTAATATATTAAGAGTGACTCGCTAGGGCTGAGTGAGGGCATTGGGACAAGTCCATTAATTCAACCCATGAAGGTCACATTTGGGTTTGTAAGGAGAGTATATGTAACTCTCCCATTCCAGGAGAGGTGGTGCAGGATGCGCAGCCACACTGCCTAGGAACTAGTTGTTAGCAAGATTGGGAAACAGGTCACTGCGAGAAGTTCCAGAGAACAAGGGACCCAGGGTAAGGGTGACAACGCGATATATAGTAGTAGGTAGCCAAAAAACAACAAAACTTGGTTGGTCCCAAAAGGGAATTCAATAATTAAGTGTAGATCTGCACTGGGGTGCTTAGGTGCCTCAATCTGGAGGGGACCAGGGCAGCCCATCAGCTCACCAAATATGGTAGACAATTTTTTCAAAATAAGGATACCAACACTGTAAGAGACCTCCTTGAGGAGGTCCATGCACAGGTTTGCCTAAGGAACCATATTAAAAAGCTTTAAGCTAACAGGGGATTTTTATTAGAAAATTTGACCAATGAGGAAAAATGGTCTCATAGAAACATACTTAAGCTATGGGGGTGAGTTGTTGATTAATGAGAGTAGTGCTAAGCCTAAGCAAACCAATAGGCGCATGTTACCATTGGCCAGGGTCCTGTAACTCAAAATTGAATAAACTCAAGTTATAGATTGTAACCATTCTTATCCCAATTTAGTAATATTAAAAATGAAACTGGTTTTTAAACCCTGCTCCTCCAGAAACCATAACAAAACGTCAGGATTGTGAACACAGCTGGTGCGTTTTAACGCCCTGACTGCAACGTTGGCTGAGCATCATGCACATTATCAGGACCAAGCTGGTCTTAATTTGCTTATACCCAGCGTTAGTACAGGGTATGTTTAAGGTTAGGGAGGCCTGCAAACTTAACTTTTTTGTCCTCCTGACGTCCTGCTTTATCCCTGAAAATAATGCCCTCAATCATGTCACTAACCATGACATTACCCTCTCATCCTTTTGGGGATCCACCACCCTCCAGGGGCTTTTTTCCAGGAAAACGTTCTTGTGGACTGGGGCCAATTTGATAGTGGCGATGGTTTGCTTTGACTGAGGTCCAAAAGCCTGGGGGAATTGCTTGTGAAAAACTTCAATCAGGTCTTAGCATGGGCACAGTCACAGCTGGTACCCAACTGTTCTCCACTGCATCAAATCCCTTCAGAATACTAGGTACTTGTTGAATTTTGGCTTACTTTGGATGGCTGGTTCTTATTCTTTGGTAAGGTGAAGTTTTGAGCATCTATTGTATGGCTACAATAGACCAGACGGTGAAAATAGTTAAGATATAAACTCCTTGATAATAACACTTTGAAGCCGCATTCTTATGTCATTACTTGGACAATGGCACGATGCCCTGATCCTTCTGATTGTCATGGTTGGATGACTTAATAGTGGGAACTGATGCTAAAGATAAGGCTGGGTGACAGGAGGCCCAGAGGGTAAAACTTCAGGCTCTTCCTGACCTGAAACACACCTTAGATCAACGCTGGGTGCAAGCAAAGCATGCCCGGGTTGATACTAATGGGGTGCAAAACGCCCAGCCTCTTATCTCGGCCCAGGCACTGAATGAACGATTTATGCTACAAACAAAGATGGTTCAATTTGGTTAATTGGAGAGCAAGGGTTCAAATCCTGTTCAAGTTATGAAATTTTAATATTGGGTAAAATAAAGCTTCATCTGATTACTCAAATGAGGGCACTTTTGGTGTATTTTACAAAAATGGATGGAAGCATCTGTTTATTGGAGCGTCAAGGCTTGGGCGCACTTCCACAGAACCTTCATTTTCCCAACCCATTTTAAATATGTTTTTTGTGAACAACATTCCTCATTGGTCGACTTACTTAATATAAATTTACCCATTATTTTACGTTTTTACCAAAGGTTCCTTGGATGAAGTTGGTGGTTGACCTCTTTGGAGAGGTCTCCAACTATGTGGGCCACTACCTCTTATCACAATTTACCCAAATCCCAGGTGCTCCCTTGGGCCGCCCAGGTCCCCTCCAGATCGAGGCACCCAAGTCTACTGGCGCCAAGTTACACTTGATTATGGACTCCCCTCTGGGGTCCACTTAAGCTGTGATGTTTCTTACTTACCTGGTACTCTAGTTTGCGCTTTACACCCTTGCCTGGGGTACCTTTAGCACAGGCACTGTTTGAGGTGTCTTCTTTCCTTTCTCTTAATGGCTAGTTCCCTAGCAATGTGGGTTTGCATCCCACATCACCTTGCTTGGAACGAGAGAGTTACAGACACTCTCTTGACACTGATCCCAAGTAAATTCTCGACTTAATACAACATAAAAGTATTAAATATAAAAATCTTATAGATTAAACTATGAACTTGTGGTACTATTTGTACTTTATTTGTATCAACTTGGAGATAATTTATAGGGTTCAATGTTTACCATATCTTACCCATGACGCCTCTTTTGAATGGCACTTGGCCAGAAAAAACACAATTTTTAGTCTGAGGGTCTACAGTCCTTTTGACTTGGGGCATTTCGCATGGCCTCAGGGTTGGTGTCAAATTTTTAATATCTCAAGACAGCATTTCTGATGCGCCTGCACATATCTGAACCAATGCTCCTCTCAAGCAATTGTCATCACATACCAAGGCTATTTGTACAATTAATTAGCAATTAATTCACTCAAAAATTTGATCAATATTAAAAACTAATTTTGACATAGACCAACAAAGCCATTAGCCTGAGTCATCAAGTCAACTATTATTAGTTTGAATTAACTAACAAAGCCCCTGGACCCATGCCATCTTAGTCAAAATATTATTAATCGTAATTGTTTTGACTTGGATCCCAAGATTCACATAAGCGTAGGATATTCCTGATCCATTTTCACTGATATCCAATATGATCTATAAAAAACTAAGTATGTCAACATTTTATGTCCCTATCAAATATCTGGCAATTATGTCCAGTCAACTATTCAACACTTCCCCCGCCTAGGCTGGATAAAAGCGGCGCGTACCCTTCTTTCTGGGTCACAATGTCTAACTTTTCACGATCTTTAAAGTATGAACAAAATATTGATATCCTTTTGGCCTCAGGCAGATGAGTCTTCTTAAGACTGAGCAAGTCCATGCAGCACGCTATGGCCAACTTGTGTGTGTTTCCCACAATTTCTAAAGCTGGATTGACCAGCTACGCTTCCACAGTATCCAAGACTCTGGCTTTGCATCCCGCTGTGACTTCACCAATCATCAATTAACTTGAGTAGGCCCCCTTGGCTTTGAGTACTGTCCATTGAATATTCCAATGGGTTGAGCAGGATCCTACTTTGACTCTCTCTTTTACTATTAAGGCTTATGAAGCCAGTCAGCCCCAAGAAACCCTTATCCAGCATCAATTTTCTTCAGATGGGGATCTCCTTCCTGATTTCTTGCTTTCCTATTTCATATCTTCCCTTCCAACAATCTTGTTTCCTCTTTACATGCAAGCAGTGTGGCTTCATTGAGTTTTGAGCTCAATTTGATGTCAGAGCTCATAAATGCCTACTTGTCATCCACACTTGCTAATGGGCCTGGGGTTGCAATATACAATATTTTTGAGGCCAATCAGGCTTTTATTCTTGCTAATTTTGTTCTAGGCTTTGGTGCAAACCTACTTAGGTACATACCAATTTAAACATCTCATTGGGCCTCAAGACTCATTATAAAAGATAAGCGCATTTTGGGATTATAATGAGCCCTTTGAAATAGCCTGATGAAAGGGCTTTCAAAAAAGTATATCCCACAGATGGCTCTTCTGGGTGTGTGCGTTTACTTCCCTCCTTCCTCACTTCCCACCAAAACCATGCCAACATGTGCAGGGTTTTAAATGAGGCCCATTTACAGATTTTTTACGCGAAAGTGTTCCTCCCCCAGTTCACCCCTTCCTTGAAAGCCTTCTTGCTGACTGTATCTTCCTTTCCGCGGCATTTACTCCTGAGTTGAACCTTTCTCGCCTGTTCCAAAGTCCCTTTCATTGGTATTTCCCTTTGGTTCAATGGCCTTTCCTAAGCTGACTAGGACAGCATGCCTGGTGCAGAGCCTTTTTGGGTTTATCACATCTCTGACAGGGTCTGGATAGTCAAGACTTATATGATATATGCATTTCTTGAATTCTGTTAAACTTTTTTTTTTTAGTACTAGATGGTGAATTCTGTTAAACTTTCCTGGTTCGATCTCACTCTCCTCCCCTCCCAAAGAAGGGTTACCTAGTTCTAGTGATGTCGAGGCATAAAATCTTTAAATTAAATCTTTATGTATTTTGATTATTTTTTGTCTTTTTGTCTTTTTTATTAGTTTTATTTTTATTATATTTATTATACATATTATTTTTTCTTTTTCTTTTGGTAATATTTTTATCTTTATGATATGGATGAAGGAACTTAGCATGTACTCAATTCACAAACCAGCCACCTTGATCCTCAATGATATACACATCTTTGGACAATTTTACTAATACAATAAATGGACCTTTAACAAAGCAAGGCCAGCTTGTGCACGTGGCCTGCGCTATGAGTGTCACAATATACTACTAAGTCTCCATCCTTGAACTTAGTCACCATAGCTTGTTTAGTGTCATCATATCTCTTCTGTCTAGTTTTTTGACTAATTAAGTCTTTAGGCTTCAGATTGTAACTTGATTAGGGTCTTTGCTAGTTGCTCAACATATTTTTGGGCTAATTGCTTCGGTTGAACTGAGTACAGAATAATAATGGAGGCAGAGTGGGCTGTCTCCCATTTAGAAGTTTAAATGGAGAGTGGCCTATGCTGCTGTGGTGTCCAATATTGTATGCAAATACAGTAGCACTAATAGAAGTAGCCCATTGCAAAGGTGCCAATGCTGCATTTTTGTGCAATATTCCAACTAGAGTACCATTCACTTGTTCTACCATACCATTAGTCAAAGGAAGGTATGGTGTTGACAACACTTTTTGATATATATCAACTTATTTAACCATTATACCATGTGGAAAGTAAAATTCATGCCATTATCTGTTAAGATCTTCTGGGGGCATCCATGCTTGTAGATAATATTATCCATAATGAACTGTGGGATCCACCAATGGACGCCACAAATAATTTATCAGAGAGAGAACCTTACTTTTTAATAAGGGTATAAAATAATAACTTTTTAAAGTTTTTAGGTTTTTTATTATGTTAAGCGCGGCACAGCCAAGAAAGGCCCCTTTGTCAATACTAGCTTTTCCTATTTAAACTAGTTCAATTTTTGAGACCATCGATATTTGAGGTAAAAGAATGCAAAGCTCAGTTGTCTAAATTAGGGAATATAGGTTTTTGGCCTATCAGATCGAAGATAAATATTTTTGAGGCACAACCAGCCCATGCAGTAATGATTGAATGAATTGTATCCAATCACCAGCGAGTAAAATCTTTTCACCTTGGTGGTGGTCAGACTTGACTGGTAATGATTGGGTAACTCATCAATGGTCAGACTCAGATGGTAATGATTGGCTAATTGTCACCCTATCATCTTTGAGTAAAATCTTTTCACCTCGGTGGTGGTCAGACTTGACTGGGAATTATTGGTTAACTCGCACCCAGTCATCAATGGGTAAAATCTTCTTGCCCTGCAGAGGTTCTGATCTATGCGATATTATACTCCTCGTATTTGACCAAGGAGTCATAGTATTTCTATTATTAATATCTACCTTTTTAAGTCAATTTTTGTGATAGATTGTATTTTTCTGTGGGTTAGGATTCCACCGAGAATCCGCCAAGGTCTTTTCGCCATGGATACTCATATCATCGTTATCCACAATACTATTTGATGATTGGGCAGGAGATGGGCCAATCATATTTGCAGATTTGAGAGCACTATTACTTCCAACATTTTTTTCTTAAGTCAAGAAAGAGAATGTCCAACATTGCCTATCAAGAATGTTGGAAGGGATGTAGGGTCAAAGGAAGTGGCCATGTACTCAGATTATGATAATTCTGGTAGCCAAAGACTTTATAGTATACTCATCACCTCTATTATGTATGATGGTAAATGGCCCCTCCAAGTTTGATCCAAGTTTGCCACTTTGGGGAGTTATTCGATTAATGTAATATGAAACCCTATCTGACACTTGGTAAGAGGGTAGAGGAGCTGGAGCTCATTGGCAGCTTGGCCTTTTTTAGTCTTTGGTTTTGCTCGACTAGACTTTCCAACATATAATTTTTCATCCTCAGTGCGCAAAGGTTTAAACTGAGGTTCATGAGGGGTAGCATCCTTGGAAAAGCGATTTTCTTGAGCCTTGGAAGGAGAAACGGTTGCCTCCATGGGCTTAAAGGTAGAATTCTCTTTTTTAGCCTGTACTTTAGGTACATGGACTTTTCCTTTGAAGTTGGCCTTGCTTAAGAATTTGGAGGGTTTTTGGGATGTGATTTTTGTGTCAACCACTCATGATTCCCCTGGCTTAATCACCACCTCAACTGCCACAGATTTGGGAATACCATCCCTGGCCTCCACTGAATTAGGAGATTTTTTAGTGTTGCGCCCGGAGGTGACATAAGACAAAGTGGAAGAGGGGGTGTTCCTTATTGGACTGAAGGGTATGGCCATGTGAGATAGGGCGAATAAGGCGAGACAACGCCTCATCTGCATCACTGGCAGTATTGACAATTATTGGCTCCCCTAGAAATCTGACGGAGGTAAGTATCCTCAGGTATGTTGGCTTCATCTACTCCTCCAGCGTTTAGGCGATCAGGGACCTCCACTTCTGTGGGAGATCCCAATAAGTAGTACCCAACATCATCGCAACCCCCCTCAGAGTCGGCCTCAGGGGTATTTGCAACCATGGGCAAGGTTGTAATCAAAGTGGGGGAGACAGCCATGAGAGGTGGGGTAATCAGCTTCTCTTTAACCGGCATTCTTACAACCCAGTAGTTCTGGAGGTTATACCCTTAAGGCGCGCACCTTCCGACTGAGCTGAAGGAGAAACCACAGTAGGGATCTCCGCTTTGTGTGAATGAGGGAGGTCTGTTTTAAGTCACACCAAAGCCGCAGGTTTTGTGGGGTTTTTCTTTTTAGGACCCATTATCTGAAGGGGCTCCTTCTTGTCTTCAATAGCTAAGGCCCGAGGCTTAGGTGCTCCACGTGGAACTTCAGGCTCTTGGAAATCCGGTGACATTTATTAACGCTTCCTTTATGTCTTGGACGGTCTGGAAATAGCATTTGACGGAGGTGATGTGCATGGCGAGCGATGGGCAAGTAGCCACTCCAGTCAAAACGGCAGCTATAGCATCATCCAGAGTCAACATCTTTGAGGTTAGCAACGTCTGGGATCTGAATTCAGCCAAGAGGGCCTTCTTGACCTCTGGCCAGGTGTGCTGAGGATCCAGATGAGGGACGATCAACTCTTGGGCTTTGCGGCTTAAACAGGGAAGGATGTACTGAACTTTCTGTTTTTCAGTAGCGCCATCCATCACAGCTTCATATATGTACAAGAAGGAGGCAACACTCCCTTCACCCAGAGTGTATCTGTCCTTCAGTGGTAATTTGAACAGCCGCTGCTCTAGCTCTTTGAGACGAGAGAAAGAGCTAGCTAGTTGCTTCTTGAGAGCAACTAATCGCAGGTCAGGAGAGCTGCTCATGTTGACAGTCTCCATTTCTTTTTTAATACTTATTGAAGTATGCAGGGGGCTTGACCCCTGTAGTGAGCACCAATTTGTGGGATCCGCCAATGGATGCCACAAATAATTTCTCAGAGAGAGAAACTTACTTTTTAATAAAAGTATAAAATAATAACTTTTAAAGTTTTTAGGTTTTTATTATGATAAGCGCGGCACAACCAAGAAAGGCCCCTTTGTCAATACTAGCTTTTCCTATTTAAACTAGTTCAATTTTCAAGACCATTGAAATTTGAGGTAAAAGAATGCAAAGCTCAGTTGTCTAAATTAGGGAATATAGGTTTTTGGCTTATCAGATTGAAGATAAATATTTTTGAGGAAAAACTGGCCCATGCAGTAATGATTGGATGAATTGTATCCAATCACCAGCGAGTAAAATCTTTTCACCTCGGTGGTGGTCAGACTTGACTGGTAATGAATGGGTAACTCAGTGATGGTCAGACTTGGATGGTAATGATTGGCTAATTGTTACCCTATCATCTTCAAGTAAAATCTTTTCACCTTGGTGGTGGTCAGACTTGACTGGGAATTATTGGTTAACTCGCACCCAATCATTAATGGGTAAAATCTTCTTGCCCTGCAGAGGTTCCGATCCATGCAATATTAAACTCCTTGTATTTGACTGAGGAGTCAGAGTATTTCTATCATTAACATTTACCTTTTTTAGCCAATTTTTGTGATAGATCATATTTTTCCAAGGGTTAGGATTCCACCGAAAATCCGCCAAGGTCTTTTTGCCATGGATACACATATCATCATTATCCACAATATTATTTGATGATCAGGCAAGAGATGGGCCAATCATATTATCAGATTTGAGAGCACTATTACTTCCAACATTCTTTTTCTTAAGTTGAGAAAGAGAATGTCTGACATGAACTTGGCAGTAGTTAGAGCCCCAACATCTCAAATTGCTTTTGCTTCCACTCATCTCATCAGATGGTCAATAGCAACAGTCATGTATTTGTTGCCTAAGCTACTCACAGGCTAAGGGCAACTACATCAATTGACTTGGTATGCCAGGCCCAGTTGGGTTTAATCCAACGTTATTCCACATCCAACTTTAAAGGCTTTGCAATTTGGCATGAATGACATTTATTAAGTACATATTGGATATCAAATTGCATGATATCCCAATAGTAACTAGATCGAATCAATTTCAATGTTTGGTCAATCATCCATTCCAAATGGCCTTGTGTGCTTGTATAATAATCTCCATTTAGCCAGAAGGTTTTGGGAAAATTTGATGCTGCCCCTTGGGCTTAAGCTTAAATAAAACTCCATTCTGATATCTGGTGTCAGTTAATGCTTTTTCAATCGCCTTTTGTACTTCATTGGCTCATCTCCATACTTTTGAGTAATCATTTTTTCATGAATCTCATTTGTCAAACTTCTCAGGACAGCTACAATAAGAAGTAGTGATAGTTCATCTGCATTTTATGGGCCGCTTCAGCTCTATAAAAAATTTCATAATATACATTTGTAATTTCAGTGCCCAGTAAGCTAATCATTAAGGCTCCTTAAGATTCTGGAGCCATTGTAAAGAGCTGTGATCCGTCACTACTTGAAACTTGGTACCATGAATTTAAACCCAAAATTATTTACAAGCGTAAATGACAGCCAGACTCTCTTGTTCAGTCACCATAGAATTATGTTCATGCTTATTCAGCATCCTGCTGCAATAAGCGACCAGATGCTCCTTGCCATCATCCCCAATCTGATTAGCACACCACCAATTGTAGTTAACAAGGCGACAGTCTGTATGGTAAAAGGCCTGTTGAAATTTAATATTGGAGGACAGGCGCCATGCTCAATTTAGTTTTCAAAGCCATATAGGCTTGTTGGCATTTATCTGCTCAGCAAAAACGAACTCCTCCTTGTAGTAAACGGAATAGGGGCTCAGAAATCCTCATGAACCCTTCTACAAATCTTTGGCAGTATCCTACCATGCTTAAGAATACTTTAACATCCCTCATACTTGTCAGAGGTTGCATTTTATTAATCGCCTCCACCTTTTGAGGTTGAGGCTGTAAGCCCTTGGAATTAATGATGAGCTCAAGATATTCCAATTGTACTTTAAAGAATTAAAATTTTCTAGGTTTTATTTTCCAAATTGGCCTTCAACAGCCATTTGAACACTTGTTCAAAGTGCTCCAGATGTTCTGAAAATGTTTGCAATAGACATTGATATCATCCAGGTACACCAGTATGCAGAATAGTTTTAGATCACCCAAAATTGTGTTCTTTGCACGCTGAAAGGTTGCCGGTGTGTTACACAGCCCCTAGGGCATGCGTGTCAGTTGAATAAGCCCTTGAGCAGCAATCATTGCGCACTTTTCCTGCTCCTCTGGTGGCAGCTCAATTTGCCAATACACTGAGATAAGGTCCATTGTGGTAATATACTTCGCCCCTACCAGCAGTCCAGAGCATCATCAATTCTGGGCAACAGATACGAATCTTTCTTTGTAATGGCATTGAGGCATCAATAATTAATCACAACTCGATTGCTGCCATCTTTTTTCTTTACAATTAAAACGGGGCTGGCCCACGGTCTTTTGGATGGCACTATCATTCCACTTTTAACAATTTGTCTAGCTCTTCACTAACTATTTCGTCACTAGCCCTGGGGCGCTGGATTTGCCTCATTCTGATATGCACTTGGTCCTTGGTGTCAAAAAATGCTGTGCTCCTTTTGCACAACCTAAATCTTGTTCATCTTTAGCAAAAATTTGTTTTATCGTTCAAATAACTCTAGTGCTTCATCCTTCTGTTGTTCTGATAATTCAGTAAACAATTCTTGAGTGATTACAGTATGTACTCCAAGGCTTTTGATCAGTAAACCAAAATCAGATAAGTCTCCAAATTTGACTGCAATTAAAGTTATCCCATGGAAAAATATTCACAAATGTGAATACTAATATCTCTTGACCTTGATACTTCAGCTGGTCAAATTTGCTAACAGGACATTAATTTCCCCATGCCCTGGTATAAGTATTCCAGGCGCTACACTAGGTTCCATAAAGAACGATTCCAAGGGGATAAAACCTCCCTGTATAGTACTTCTGGAATATCCAGCGTGGTCCCAGCCCTCATAACCAGTTGATGGCCTGGAGCTGTTACATCTTTATTCCTGTAGAGGTCTTCTTTGATTTTTGCTTATGGCAGTTGGCATGAGGCGTCTTTGATTTCCCAACTGAATATATCCTACTGGTATTATCCCATTTTCATAAGATATATTGATAAATTTTTGTGACGGCTAGTGGGCTTCATACTGTCACAAGAGTAAAATAATGGAAGTAATTGTCCCGATATCATCAAGATGTTTTCTTTTAAATTTCATGAGATCCCATAGGTCCTTAAAAATTAGTTCCAATTAATATGTCATAATTGGATTTTGGAAGCACTATTGCGGGTGCAGCTACTACCAAAGCTCCAAATTGCAGTGGCAAGGCGCTGTAAGTTCCTTCACTCTTAGTGATGTTGAGGCTCGTGGTCCCATATTCTTGATGGTGGTCAATCTCCAAAGCAATTTTAAATTCTTTACTAACTTCATGGAAACAATGTTTACAGGTGCTCCGCTATCAACAATAGCTACAATATTGGTCTTATTGACTGGAATGTCCAATTATGTGCAATCAGAGTTTAAGAATCAATAGAGTTTACTAAGTTTATATGGGAAGAATCCAGGGAGTTAAGCGTGTACTTCAGAGTTTTCTAATACTGGGACATTCATTGGTGAATTTGTAGATTGGCATAGCTATAATCACCCATTTTAAGCTTGTAGTATCTGCTGCATTTCTCGGACCTTCAGCTGAGTATTCTCAAGTATATGTTGCACATATGGTTGAGCAACTACTTCAGAGGCTTCAGGTATGACAACCTTACTCTGAGTGCGAGTTACCGCAAGTATGTTTGTAGAATGTTCATTTAATACTAAAACAGAATACTTTTCTTTGTAAATTAGGCCCGTGGCCTGCATATTCTTGTTGATAAGGTAGGACTGGTGTTTCTAACACAATAGAGCGTCCCCCATCTATTGTGCTTGTTTTTCCCTCCTCCTGCACGGTATCAGGAAGGACTACATTGACATTACGCTGACAGCTTCAGGAAGCAAAGTGTCCATTATGATTGCAGTTATATCAAGTAATCTCATTCATTGGGCATGGGGGCCCTTATACTTGAGGTTTGCTCAGTTTTCACAGGCAGATCACTGTCAATATTCTTATTGGTTTTAAAGGGTTTTCCAGCAGATACAGTAGGTCCTGATCTGTAATCAGTATTAAAGAACGTTAATTTTGTATAACCTGCAAAAATAATCAACCAATTCAGATATTACTAGGTTTTTCACAAAAGCAAGCAATAAAGTGTTCAACAAATTTTTGTAGGTTGTACTGTATATTGTAGTGCAATCTTAGCATCAAAATTGACCATAGCCTTTGCAACTAGGGGAACTTGAGCTTCACAATAGAATCAATCTGCAATTTTGTCAATTGCTTCATCTTTATTAAAGCAAATGTTCATAAACATAGATTTTCTAGTTGCCATTCGTTTTGGACTTCTAAATTCATGTGCACAGCCTCTTTGACTTTAAAATAGGTTGGGTTTTCATCAATGTGAGGCATAATCAACTCAATACACCACTCATCTAAGCAGTTGATCATAGTGGCCGCTTTATTATGATCACTGGCCCCATGCATGGAAATTTCAAAGCATTTAGCAAATGTGGTTATACTTCCATTCTTGTCAAAAGCAGGCAGGTTTGCTGGTTTGTAATTATCTTTTTTTCCATCCAATTTTTATCATGATTACTTCTTTGTTGGCTTGAGCCAGGCGTACTAGGGCGCTGAGGCACTGCACCTGGGTTGAGGCGTTGAGGTTGTCCAAAGCAACCATATTGCTAGGAATTTGTTGACATGGCCCAGATTCCGTTTCAGTAGCTACTTTTAAAGATTTGTCCTCATAGTATTTGGAAGAGTTTTCAGTCGAGTGGTTTGTGGAACATTTGAAACACCTGACATCCAAAGCTCAGATTTTGCCATTTATTTCACTTTTTTGATTGACACAATTTCGATTTTCTAACTTTAATATCGAAATTTCCTCATTATAAACTAGTAGTTTGTAGTTGCAATATGGAAATCAATTGGTTCTTTTCCTTAATTGCCTTCTTACAATGGTCTACTTTAACATGAAGAATATTGTATGACTTGTTAACAATGTAACATCTACATTAATGTTAATGATCTGTCAATTAAGACGATCAATATAGTATTTAATTTATTATTCTCAGCCCGTAGGACTTCAAATTGTGTATTAACAGTAGCAGATTTTTTCGGTGTAATCACCCTTTATCTGCGAAATTTGGGCGCTCAGTTGTCATTACTGGTCATAAAATTCATCGTTATAGTTTTAACTTCTCCTCTTGATCTTTGTGATTAAGCCTCACGAACTCTGAAGAATTAATGGAGGTCTGAGTGATATTGCTAATCCAAGATTTGGTAACTCCTCTTTCCTCCAGAAGTTGTCAAAAATGGGATGCAATCTGTCATTTAGCTCATGTGCTAATTCTGCTACCCGATCATTATCCCAAGTGGCTAGATTATAATTCGCCTACAAACTAGAACGGACCTCAGTGAAGTTGGCTTCTAATCACTCATTCAAGAATTGGCCCCCAAGGCTGGAGTTGCGTGAGAAGTTTACTAACTCAGTAATTGCCACGTGATGGCAGGCAATTGTCATCTGAGATTTTCTGGAGGTGGGGTGTACAAACTCAATAAGTATTGAGTGATATTCTCTATATAATTAAATTGATTTGGATTTAGAGCTAATCTCAATTGATGATGAGCTAGATATCTCATCCACAACACATCTTGCTATCTTTGGCAATAAAAAGGATTGCTAATATTGTTTGTGGGCCCTTTTCCTATTTTGATACCTCTTAACAACTGATTTTCAAGACGTTCCAGCTCTTTAGGTGAAAAGAATTCATTGGGGTAGGTAATAATAGGTACATCATTCCAATTAATTTGGGACACAGTCATTTCAGTATTCACATTGGGCCTGGTAATGGTTCTGAATAATTGATTGGTATTGCTCCCCTGCTTGGCGTGGTCACCATCTGCGTTCCCAGCCATTAGCACCACTTGTTGAAGATTTTGACCTACTTTAAATGCTGGTTCTTCTTCTGTGGTAAGGTGAAGTTTTGAGCATCTATTGTATGGCGACAATAGACCAGATGGTAACAATAGTTAAGATACTAACTCCTTGATAAAAACACTTTGAAGCCGTATTCTTATGTCATTACTTGGACAATGGCACAATGTCCTGATCCTTCTGATCTCAAGTAAATTCTCGACTTAATACAATATAAAAGTATTAAATATAAAAAGCTTATAGATTAAACTATGAACTTGTGGTAATATTTCTACTTTATTTGTATCAACTTAGAGATAATTTATAGGGTTCAATGTTTACCATATCTTACCTATGATGCCTCATTTTCAATGGCACTTGGACAGAGAAAAACATAATAGTAAATCTGAGGGTCTACAGTCCTTTTGACTTGGGGCATTTCGCATGGCCTCAGGGTTGGTGTCAAATTTTTAATATCTCAAGACAGCATTTCTGATGCGCCTGCAAATATCTGAACCAATGCTCCTCTCAAGCAATTGTCATCACATACCAAGGCGATTTGTACAGCTAATTAGTAATTAATTCAATCAATAAATTGATCAATATTAAAAACTAACTTTGACATATACCAACAAAGCCATTAGCATGAGTCATCAAGTCAACTATTATAAAGTTTGAATTAACTAACAAAGCCCCTGGACCCATGCCATCTTAGTCAAAATATTATTAAGCGTAATTGTTTTGACTTGGATCCCAAGATTCACATAAGCGTAGGATATTCCTGATCCATTTTCACTGATATCCAATATGATCCATAATAAACTAAGCATGTTAACACTATTATGCCCCTATTGAATATCCTATGATTATGTCCAGTCAATTACTCAACAGTACTCAAGCCTTCTTTTTCTTGGTGAGAGGCTGCAATATTCTCCACTTCCCACTCTGGCTCACCATCCATAAGATAAGCCTTAGGAGTCTGTAATTGGGGTCTCTCAAACAATGTAAGCTTAATACCATGGATGACGGAAAAGATCCAGAACAATGAGGGAAGATCCAATTGATTTGAGGCGTTGTCCACATTTCTGACAATGAAGTAAAGCCCAATACTCTTTAGTCCCATATTTTTTCATAACTGCTTGATGGGGATGTTTCTAGAATCAAGCATCACGAGATCACTTTCTTTGTACGCAGGACCTACCCATCTTTTCTCATCCAAATTCTCCTTATAAGATTGCATAGCTGCATCCAACTTTGTGTTCACTCCCCGGTGTACTTTCTTGATCTTTTTTTCAAAGTCCACCACCACTTCCAACTTGGATCTACAATTGGGCTACACGGTGAAGATGGGGTAGAAGCTATAGTTAGCTAAAAAGGGGAATCAACCAATAGATGAATTTTGGGCATTGTTATAGCTAAATTGGGCCATGAGGAGATGGGAAACTTAATCTGAATGACATGCGGCAGTGTAAAACCACAAGAACTGTTCCAAGCACTGGTTCACTCGTTCAGTCTGCCCATCAGATTGGGGTTGTTAGGAAGTTGAACAGTAGGGGAGATTCTGAAGAGTCTTACATGACTCTTCCCAAAGGATAGAGGTAAACTGGGGCCTACAATCGCTAATTGTTTCTTGGGGACCACATTAAGAGCAAACATATGAGAGATTATGAGACTAGCCATCTCGGCCTCTGTTACCATGGTTATGCAGGGAATAAAGCGGGCGAACTTTATAAACTGGTCTACCACAAACATGATGGCATCGTAGCCATCAGATGCAGAAAATCCAATAAAAATCATGATAAAGAACTCCAAGGCCCTTCAGCCTTTAAAAATGGTACTAACAACCCCACTAGTAGCTGGCGATTTGGCTTCATTTGGTTGCAGACCAGGAACTCCTTACAATACTTAGCCACCTGCGAAGATAACTTGTCATGGAATCAGCTGTTAAAAATTAATCTGAGCCCCCAGTCAGGATGTGAGAACCCATTGGAGAGCCTAGAATGCCAAGGGCACAGGGTACGAGTGACTAGAAAGGGTGGGATTCTGTGGAAACGTGAGGAAGGTCAAAGTTTTATAACGTACTGAAGGCCTCAAGGCAAACCAAATGGTTGCAATGGGGGCAACCGCAAGTCTCTTGGGTGCAACTCCTAAGGGAAGGAGAGGCAGGGAGGATGAAAACTCCTCCAGGGTTTTCAGTTGCAGGCATTCAGTTTTAAGTTAGTGAGCTTGCGCACCAATGAGGGGGGCACAAGGGCCACCACACAGTCAGGAGTGAGAGTAAAAGGGGGATTCAAAATTTAATGTGCGTTGGGGCTGAGCTCCCCCTGAACGGGGTGTTCTAGGCCCCACAATCAGCCTGAACCATCAGCAGATAGACCAGGTAGGGATCTCAAGTCTGCAAGCGGTGGGGCAGTGATGCCCTGGTGCTGCTCCAACAAGGGAGCAGTTTGCAAAAGGCCATCAGCGGAATGGATAGGAAGGTTTGCATTAAATGGATGCACAATAATGAACAAGGAAGCAGTTTTGTTGTTGGGGCCAGCTGTTTTATTGTATTTACAATATGCCGCCATGTGGCTGGGTTAAGCAACTGGATAAGCCAATCGGAGAACATCAGAATAAGGGCTTGGGTGGCAGCATGCTTTTCTGGAAAAATTGGCAGATTTTTTAATTAATAAAATAAGGCAGACAGAGGCCGCAGCAAGCTGAAAGAGGTATTCGTGGTTTATTAAGCACAAAGCGTGAGAAGATAAGAGAATGAACCAAAAACTGCCCCTGGGCAGAGTAGTTGCCTTAAGTATTGGGTGAATTGCATGAGGGGAGGTGTTATGAGATTGGCATTTGGGATTTGCGATGGTATCTGGTTGCTGGCGGGGAGGGGGAGGGGGTGGGGGATAAAAATCCTGGCAAACATCAAAAAAAACTTTTGTAAATTTTTTCGCATTTTTGGGAATAAGCCTGATTGATGGTGCTAATCTGGGCCCTGACCATCTAAGTCATCTAGTTTTTGCGATTCAAATTTCCTGTATTTGTCCTGGGAGGCTGTGGCAGCTGGGCTGAGTTGTTCTGTACCTGGTCCAAACTTTTTTTGGGCTGTAACATGATCTGAACTTCCCTGATCCATTCCAGAGAGTTAGGGCAACTGGTCCAAGTTATTTTGATTCCTGGTCTGAAATCTGAATTGTGCCCTGATATGATTTCCGGTGCCAGCCAGTCTGGACTGGCTCCCCTAGACCAGAATTTGCAGACCAAGCCCCAATGTTGGTGCAGGCTATTTCCTCAAAATTTTGATTAATTTTTCTGGGGGTGGGGGTTCCCAGGGGCCTGCCCATGGCCCCTGGCTTGCGCAAACTCTCTGCAGACCCCCTCTACTAAACTTACCATGGTTGAGGAGGGGGAAGGGGTGGGAAAGGGTTATACTTGGGGGGAGCGGTCACCCAGAGCTCATCTACCATGTGCGCCAAGTCGCTTAACTGTGACAGGGGGTCCACTTGAGCCTTTGGTCCCTTTTTGTCCAAAAAATGTTGCTCCCAATAAAGTTTCAGGGGCTTGTCTCCAGGATTTACACAACCCCTTCCAATTGTAAGTGTGGTGAATTAGCTCCAGAGTCTTTGCCTTCCCAGGATGGCCAATGGTTATTCCGTCATGATGGTTCTAGATGATTTCAAGGTGAAGTGGTCCGTCAGAAACCCATAGCCCCTGGAACCACACCATCTCACCCTTCACCTGGTAAGCCCTGGTAATGTCCGTCTGATTTAACTCGCTCTTGGCAAGGATCATAGTATAATTAGCCAGCAAAATGCTGTGAAAGGACTACATTTCAGAACATACAATATTCCTCCGCATTTTACAGAGGAGCAAGCGCTGGACCGTGGGCCAAAAAGGAAAGAAATTGATACACAATCTTACCTGGCGGAATCACCAAGTTGGTGTTGTGTACCTTTACCTCCTTAGGATTAGGAGCTAGTGCAGGGTTTCAGCTCAAAGCATCCGCCAAACCATTCTCCATGCCCTTTGTAAATTCATAAGAAAACACAAATTGGGCCAGGTTCTAATGCCAGAAGGTTTGTTGTGGAGTCATGACATGATGTGCGTGGTAATAAAAAAAGGCACGGTGGTCTGTACAATTGCAAAATGGTTGAGATGAGCCATGCAAGTGATGAAGCCAATAGGTAAGCGCATCAACCACTTTCTAATAACTCTTTGTCATAAACGGCGTAGTTTAACTCAGGTAGGGACACCTTTGGGGAAAACATGCCACCAGATGCTCTATTCCATCTTCACCTACTTGTAATAAGGCCGCCGCTATGTTAAAGTTGGAGGCATCAATAGCCACAATGAACTCCTTTATGGGATTAATATGACAAAGGACGGACGAGGACAACAAGCTGCACTTTACTTCTTGGAATGCATCATACAAAATGGGGACCACTGGATTACTTTAGCTCCACTCGCCTTATACAAGGGCGCCACCACCTCAGAAAGAATTGGCGTGATATTTATAATAAACGTGCATATCCCAAAAGAAACTCTTCAATCACTTGACCAAAGTTGGGGTGGGCCACTCACAAACCGCCTTTTACTTGTCTGGAGTGATCATGTGACCTTTGCCAAACATGAAGTTTCCAGGAAGGTGACCTGGGACTTAAAGAGCTCACACTTATTGATTTTTAGCGTGAGGTTGGCTGCCCTTGAACTCTCCACCATTTGTGAAGATGTATATTGTGGGACTCTGGATTGGGGGGAAAACCAGGATATCATCCATGTAAGCCACCATGCACATACCCATCAGGTTCCTAAGCTTCATTTATATGGCGTTGAAAGATAGCCTGGCGTTTTCTGCCCAAAGAGCATAACCTGAAACTGGAAATTTTTTTTCAGGTGTGAAATGCGGTTAGCCACTCCAGGCCCTTCTTAATCCAGATCTTATTGAACTCATAAAGCAGTCCTGTTTGGAAAAGATTTTTGCTTTCTCCACTTAGCGAGAAATCTGAGAATCAAACGGGATGGTATGCAAGTCTGGTACTGTGACTTTGTTGAGGTTCCCATAGTTTACACATGGGCGTAAGGTAACAACTGCCTTTTCCACAAAGAAAAATGGGGAGCATACTGTGGAAGTACGCTGAAATATTGCGCCTTTAGCTAACAGCTCCTTAACCCAAGAATATAAGGCCGCTTCCTCCCATACAGTCAAAGGGTAAATGGGAGTTGATATACTCACCAGATCAACGGTGAGTTTGAACTCACAATCAAACTCTGAATGAGCTGGTAGTAAATTGGCTGAAGCTGCATCAAACAAAGATCTCAACCATTCCAAACAGGAAGGTAAGGGTACCTCCAGAGATGGCTTCAGCAACGGAGAAAGACTGAGAGTGTGGATATTGGGCCAGTGGGATAGATCACCCTGTAAGTTCTCATTAGACAAAGAGAAAACAATTATATGACTATTTTCAAAACCAATTACAAGGTATTGTCTTTCAAGTTGGTTCTGATGTCAAACTTTCGCCACCAAACTATTTCCAAAATAATGGGATACAAGAAGTTTTTGATAGCTTGGAAGTGGTCAGCCAAATGATGCTTTTCAACATGATATTCCAGTAACTTCAGAACGTTCTACGCAGGAATACCTTAGAAGCCCCTCCCCTAACCATACCGCTTGGAATGTAATTCAACTCAAGGTTGATGGCTAGGTCTTAGTCAATTAAATTCTCAGAGGCTCCTGTATCCACCAAAATAGTTGTTTTGATTTTCCCTAAAGGTGATGAAAGGGTAGCAGTCAACAAAAATATCCTAAATGATCTTTATTTAAAGCAGAAAACGCCAAGACCTTACCAGAAAACTCTTCATTAGTCATAAGCATGCCTCCAGGGTATGTTTTCGCATCTTAGAATGAAGAGGGATAATCGGCCGCTCTTACTACTGAGACCACATATCCCACCATATCTTCAGTAGTTGCATAAACATTTTTATATTGTAAAGTATTTCCTTTTTCCTCAGCCTGTTTTCTGCGGATCATGGTAGGGATCAAGCGCGGGTTATCTGGGTGCTCTGTATACTAAAATGGGTTCAAAACTAGAGCCACAAGAGATAGTATTTGACTCGTTTTTATAAAAGGAATTAGCGTTATAAAACGCGTTATGAGCCATGAATGAACCCATACTCATTTGGTGGTGGGTTGTGCATTGTTATCCAGGGCCATCACCACTAGGTCCTTTGCCAATGATCCTGCCTGCACTGTTTAAAAGCGGTGCCAAGAAAGATTTTTAATTAAATCATTTTTGTTAATTTTGGGGGAAAGTTGGGGATACACAACACCTGGATTGAAAAGTGTCCAAATCCACCTTGGCACGAGCAAGAAGGGTGAGAACTTCCCAAATGGAGGTAGCAAGTATAACGCCAAGATGGGGGAGAATACCCCAGTGGTAGAATATAGATTCTCTACCACTTCCTCCCCGAGTTCAATTCTAGTAGTGAACTTTGGGTAGGGGAAAATTTTGACTTTGTTAGCGTTGAACACCAATGCCCTGAACCAAGATAGCGAATAGCAAGGCGGTTCATGGAGTTTCTGGCCTATCATATGCCACACATGGAGGTTTCCGAGTTTACCCTCCTTTTCCATAAATACAAATCCCCTTCTTCCTTCATTGGTGCGGCATTGTCCCTATGTCATCCCACCTCAAATAAAATTAAAGGGAAACGCCAAGATGCGCCAACCATTGGCCAAATGAGAAAACGTTGGTGAGTCACATAGAGGCCATGACAAATGGCTGGCGCACTGAATCACACTTAGCAAAAAATTTCATGGATAATTCCAGTGCACACAAAAAATAAAGTGGTTGGTCAACTAATGTAAAAAAATTTTCTGTAACTCTCCCATTCCCAGAGAGGTGATGCGGGATGCACATCCACAGTGCCAGTGAACTAATCATTATCAATATTGGGAACAGGGCACCGCAGAAAGTTCCAGAGTACAAGGGATCCAGGGAAAGGGTTTACAACGCGATATATAGTAGTAGATAGCCAAAAAAACAAAATTTGTTAAACACTATAGGGGAGTCAATAACCATAGTAGATCTGCACCGGGGCGCTTGGGTGCTTCTATATGGAGGGGACCAGGGCGGCCCAGCGGTGCACAAGATATGGTAGATAATTACATCAAAATAAGGATACCAACACTGTAAGAGACCTCTTCAAGGAGGCCTGCGCACAGTTTCTCCCAAAAACCCATATTAAAAAACGCAAAGCTATTAGGGGATTCTTATTAGGAAAGTTGGTCTCATAGAAACATACTTAAGCAATGGGGGTGAGTTGTTGATTGGTGAAAGTGGTGCTAAGACTAAGCAAACCAATAGGTGCATGCTACCATTGGCCAGGGTCCTGTAATTCGAAATTTACTAAATTCAAGCTATATATTATAGTTGAACTCATCCCAATTTGGTAATAAATAATTGAATGAGTTTCAAAGCCCTGTTCCTCCATTTACTGTAACAAACCGTTGGGATTGAGAACGTAGCTGGTGCGCTTTAATGCCCTGACTGTAACGCCTGGATGAGCATCACGCACATTCCCAGGACCAACTTGATCATATTTTTCATGTACCCAGCGTTGGTCAATGGTATATTTAAGATCAGGGAGGCTGCTAACTTAACTTTAATTCCTCCTGACGTCCTGCTTTATCCCTGCAATCCGTGCCCTTAATCATGTCATTAATTCAAGACAGATTTGGCGAGATAATCCAAATAAAGTGATGATGAAGATCATTGTTAAGAACAACTCTGAAGATTAAATAAGCAATGGCTGCCTTTTTTAAATTGATAAAGAACAGAAGAGTTGTTTGCCAAATACCCTCATAAAAAACCTTGGAGCTTTCTTAATAAAGCAGTTCAAAAGTTGATAAAGACTTTTACTTTATACTGTGATATTAGTTGTATAATTTTCTCTGTGGGATAAGAATTTAAGGTTTGGATATACTTAGCTATCTTGTATGTTAATAAAAATCTCCACGGACTCAGCATGAAGAGAAAAGAAGAGAAAGAGTTCCTATCAGTTTAGAGTTATCTTTAAGATAAAAAATCACCAGTTTAGCGTTGGATTTTAAACTCAACGTGGCTTTGAGAGCACTCAACTTGAGTAATAGTTTGAAACTATTAATACCCTTTTCATTCAGTTAATTCAATCAACTAAATTACCAGGAACCTGTGCAGTTAACAGGTGAGCTGAAGCGAGCCATGATCCTGAAAGAGTATACAGCTCCCCAAAAATAACATTTGGTACTCACTATGGGGGTAGTTGAGTTTTAATGCCAAATTCAATATAAGAAGCTATCAGTAATGTACTACAAGAATGAGCTGAGGAATCTCTGGATGAAACTAGAGACTGTTAATAAGAATGTGCTAAACTTGGCGTTAAATGCCAATTTCACCACCTTGGAGGAATGGGTGACAAAAGCCTAGGAAGAGATTGAGCAAAACAGAAAAGGTAACAACAATCTTTATGGTAAGATCACCTCCTTGAAGTAGAAGGAAACTGAGCTTATTAAAGAAATTATATTTCTAAAACTTATTGTAAAGTAGATTGAGAACACTTTTGCATAATTCAGGGAGATTTAGCACAGATGATTAAGCTCATAGAGGACAAGAGATTTCCTATATAGTTGCATTCATTTGGAAGTGGACAAAGCCAAAGATAATACACCTGAAATTTCAGTAAGGAAGAGGCAACCGTTGAGGAAATGCCTGGATCATTCACTGCCAATCTAAAATGACTCTTGAAGAAACACAAATTTATAGTAGGGTTGTTGAGCAGAAATCCCCTGCCTGCGAAGCTACCAACAAATTTTGGGGTACACCAAAATTGACCACTTTTCTGGGTTAAACACTGGCGTTTTTCCTCCAATTTGCAAGACGATGTTTGGATACAGTGACTGACAGAAGCAGTACCCATGATGATCTTTCTGGACACCAAATGCCAGAATGTGGTGTCAATTCATCTTTATGGAGACAACTGGACCTATAGTGATTTCAAAGAATATATTATGCTTGAGTTTGGTAGTCCTATGTAATTGTAAAACTTTAAATAAGAGCTTATGGTTATCTGGATTTGAAAAGATGAAACTTTTGCTGCTTTTGCTGATCGTTTTTACCAGGAATTGCAGATACTGTCTGGGGCAAAAGTACAATTAGAATTTGATGCATACATAGTTATGCAAGTGTTGCTTTGGCCCAACCAAGAGTTGCATCATAAAATGGCGTCAGAACTAGTTCTTTAGACTTCTACATCACAGATGGTGGACCATCTAAAGATGCTAGGAGCGACCTTTAAAGCCCCCAATCAAACCTTCATGTGATTCAGACCAGAGCACGCAATATTTGAAATTTCTCCAAGGCCATTTATTAACAACATAATTTAAACATAATGGATACTAGTCTGAGGGACAGAACTGAATGGATAGAGATCCAGTGTATTGTTATCAATGTGGAAAACTAGGCCATATAGTTGCTCACCATAAGGAGGATAAACCTAGAGAGCAAGTTGCTTTAGTACAGACTAAGGAAATCGGTCAAGATTTGGGAAAAGTAACCGCAGTCTAGATAGGGAACAATCTAGCATCATGACAAAACCTGTTAACCCTGATAAAATGAAGGACAACATTGATAATTCCGATTTATTTATGGAATTTGATGCTCCTATTCCTCTCTATCAGTTGGTCTTTTTGGATGTCAATATGATTAAAAAGAAAAAGCAAAGGGGAAAGACCCCAAAATCGTAAAAGAAGTTGCTTGGCCATATGCTCGTTAGATAGTGGAAAAGATCAGATCTGCTGAAAGAATGGAAGAATTAATCAAGATGAAACTTGATAGAGTGATCATATACCTTCTTATTAGAGCCTTCAAGGATTCATTCCTGATTTATCCATGCAATTAATTAATACTTTTAGCTTAAGTGAATAAAGCCACAATTTACTAAATAGGCACTTTATTAGAATACACTGAGTGTACATATGCAGACATTGTTGTCAGTTGAGTAAGAGTATATGTGATAATTGACAGTAGAGAGCCCATCAATATTGTTTTAACATTACTGGTAAAAAAAATGAAGATTTTGCTGGAGGAGAGCTAGTTAGGGTAAGCTGAGGCTCTTATGGCACAACCGGGGAAAGCCCATGGAAACTTGGGTGAGTAGCTAACACCAGAATCCTGAGAGACACATTGGTTGGGTTCTGTAGTGGCCTAAAATAAATGCATCATGGTAGTGATAACTGTGCCACCTGTTCTTGCGGGTGTCTACCACTCCCTGAGGAGAGAATATGGGCAGGAAGGGGAGTACAAGTAGGTCATGGCGCCTGCCAAAAGGCCTACCCATGAGCTGGGGTTGTGTGGGTGCAGTCCACAGGACAAAGGAGGGATAATCCTGGTTGGCTGCACTTTGGTGCGCTTGCCTATAATAAATGCCGCATTTTGTCAAGTTGGCCTAAAGATTGGCTAGTGACAGTTTGGTCAGCATGAGCCAGCTGGTGGCGAAACAGATCATGCAAGAAAATTGCAGCAGATTAAAAAGACTCCAAGGCTTCCTGGACAAAAAGGGTCCAGAGAGTACAACTCCGCTAAAAAGCAGGTGACAAAGGTGAGTGCAGCAGCTTCTCCCCCCTCAGGGGCCTTAAACCTGGGGTCATTGGTTCTTTTCTCCCACAAGTGGATGAGAGGCATATGCTGTCCTTGCCGGCGCAGACATTATGCCAGTACTTAAACAGGGCGGGCATATGTCTGCTAGGGGTAGTGTGAGCTTTACCCAATTGTATTAGGGCCCATATTTGTGATGCTTAGGTTCGCGCAGCCCTAGTGTGGTGGGGGCAGTACCCCAGGCCTTCATACCAAAAAGATGCCTGTACTAGATGCCCTTTGTGGCTTTTAAAACTCAAATATTTTTCTGGATTTAGAATCCCGGAAGGAATATAGAATGACCAGAAAAGATATCACAATATCTTGTGGAGCCTACAGTGTGCTACCACTTTGCTCTAAACCTTAGCTGTATTTGATCCTGCCATAGTGTTTGAAATTCAAGAACATGACATACCATTGGGATTAAGTTCCTGAGAAAATATGGTGTGAAGTGTGATTTTAAAAAGTATATTATGATGATCTTGTGGCAAACTCTGCCCTTGGTATATACCAGCAAGGAGAAACACTGCTGAAAAGTGGATAAGTTTAAACTTGTTTTACAATGGTAAAATTGTTCCCATTCAGTACAAGTTAGTTGGACAAAAATGAAAGAAGTGCTGAAAGAGAGGTCATGGAGAATCATGGAATATTATTGCAGATAAAAATGGCAACTACCATTAAACAGGGAACGCAAATAATTGTTATCACAAGTTTAATGCTAGAATCCCAGAACAGTTATTTGAATAAGTCATCAGCCCTTGGAATATATTGAGAATTGAACCATGGGTAGCGCTGAGGATTATCATGCCAGGCTTGGTAAAACAATAGTGATCCAAGACAATCTGGGTGATAAACTGATGAAAGTAGAAAAGAATCAATTCATTGAATTTGTAGTTTTTTATAATGGCAGAATCAATTGAATTTCATGTCTTTGAACATTGATAAATATGGGATTGCCAGTGGATTTAGCTGAAAGCATCAACTTATTGATCAATTGGGAGAAATTGTCTGATCTATCCGAGCAACAGAAAGATAAGTGATCTGATTACTTGAATATATTCGGTAATAGTTGCCCAAGATGACCATGACTTTGGATGCACTAAAATGTGGTTCATAAGATTGAACCTAATAATATCTGCCAATAAGAATGCAATCAGTCTGCTGGTCTAGGACTGTAGAAGCAGTGGTCAGTGAAGAAATCAGAATGCTGGTTGAACATGAGCTCCTTGTTCCATCATTAAGTCCATTGACGAGTCTGATCTTATTGTAAAAAAAGTATGAGTCAAATTGCATGGTGATTGATTACTGATGAATAAATTAAAATCATAAAGAAGAATTCTATCCGTTGCTAAGGATTAATGATGTGCTTGATCGCCTAGGTAAAACCAAGTATTTCTTGGCTATGGAATTGATTTTAAAATATTGACAGATAGATTTGCCAAAGGAAGATAAAAGAAATGTGCAATAATTACTGCACAAGGGTTGTACCAGCTGACTAGAATGACCCAGGGATTGTGCAGCATGTTGGTGAAACTTTAAAGAGCAATGATTCCTTATTAAGTTTTTTTAATTAATTTGCATTTTTTATACCTGGATGTTATCAATGTCTTCATCAGGACGTTTACTGATCATCTGGAGCACTTAGAGGAAGTGTTCAAGCTACTAGAAGTGGCTAATCTGAAAATAAAGCTAATATGTCATTTCTTCATAAAAGAGCTTGAGTATTTGAGTATGTGATAAGCACCAGTGGACTGCAATTACAACCACAGAAATCATAGCCATCATCTGGATGTTTATCCCAAAGAGCATCTGGATATACAAGTATTACTTGGGATGATCAGCTAATATTGTTAATTTATAAAGGATTTCGCCAGGGTTGCTAAAACATTATTACATCTATTAAAGGATCTGAAAAAAGATTCGTGTGAAATGAGGAGGCCCAAGGATCATATGATGAGTTAAACTGATATTTGATGGCTAGTCCTGTTCTGATTTATTTGAATTATGATTTGAGAGTTTATTATTAAGACAGATGCCTCGTTAAAAAGCAACTAGTGCCATTTTAAGTCAAATGGACAATGATGGGGAAGAGCGTTTGGTGGCATATGTGAGCAAAACACTAACTCTAGCAGAGTGGAATTAAATTATGACTTAGTGCAAGTGCCTCATGGTGATCTATGACTGTAAGCAATTTAAGTGTATATTATGGGATGCACTTAAAGTTGTGACCGACTACTTGTCTCTATACTGGCTCTATAGTCTGAATGAACCATATGGATTATTGGCACGATTGGTTCTGAAACTACAGGATATGACTTTGGAACTAGACACCAAGCAGGAGCAACACATCAAATTGCTGATAGACCATTGTGATTGCCTGCCGTTCAAGTTTTCTATCATCAAGTGGATGAATTATTCCATAGAAAATGAAGAAAATAGTTGGGGATGAGCCCAAGCTAATCAAGTTGCTTTGAAATTAGCAATGGAAAAAATTGAATAAAGTACATTTATACAAGTTGATTTATTGAAAATAATTTTATTCCCTAAACCTTCAGAATGAGTAAAAACATTCAAGCCGCACATAGATTCACCAGTCATGGTGGCCTGAGAAAACCTATGTACCATATATACCCATATTAAACTGCAAATCAGTCAACTATGAATTCACAGATTATCTAGTCTGTTGTATGGAATATTAACTCCACAAGCCTAACAATAATGTAACAGGATACCAGCAGTATGCTCTGGGTTCACTTGGCACACTGTGTCAATAGAACTTATGGGACCCTTGAGTGGTAGTACTGGGGGAGTAAAATAAATCATAGTGGTGATATAACATCTGACTAGATGAGTTGAGATGAAAGCCTTGACAAAATGGATGCTGCAAGCAAAGAGAGATTCATATTGGACCAAGTGGTTTAAAGCATGAATGCCCGCAAGCTTTATTTTTTTAGTACTAGTGGTGCCCAACCCAAAAGGTGGAGCTGCCACGCATCGCCTGCAAGCTTTATTGAGAAGCAACATAACCGACTTTATGCTCTATGTGATCCCCAGATGGAATGAACTTATGAAAATCTGAGGAGTGATATCCATACCTTACCAGCAGGAACAAATAGGGTATAATTTGTCAACAGAATGCTAGCTGCAACGCCAAGGAAATTGGTCATGAGGAAAAATCCCACTTGGGGAACTTACTGTGTTCAGTTACCTTTGCCTACAATATCAGTCATCATATGGTGACAGGGAAAACGCCATTTATCCTATTTTACGGATGAAGGGAAGCACTACAGCCAATTTTGTATTCCATCCTTGAGCCAGTTTTGGGGATGAGTGCAGATTAATACCTGACTTTATTAGTGAGAATTATTATTGAAATAAAATAACAGGCATTTATCACCACATGGAAGAAAAGAATTAAAATGAATATGATGGATGAAGAGAATTGATCAGTGCTGCAAAAGTACCATGTGGGAGATAGGGTGGCCTATTTCAAGACCCATGGGTTTGGAAGAAGAATAAGTTAGATGTCTTATGATCTGGTCCTTTTTAAAAAATTTCCAAGATGGTGACTGATGCCTATAAAGAACATTGTAGATGGTTGTATAGTGAACCAGGTCCATACAAAACAAAGAAAAGTAGAGAATTTAAGGATTTAAGAAATCTTTTGAAAAAAAGAAAAGAGGAAAAACTTGATATTTGTTAAAAAGGTAAAGAAAAATATAAAGAAAAAAGGGAAATATATATACTAAGGTTGATTTTAGATTTGACCATGAAGGAAAGCATCAGTGGTTTTCCATCCTTCTAAGAGATGAGGAGAAGGATGAGTTTGTCAGAGGAGACGTTATCATTGGTAAGACTAGCTTAGGTTGGAACTGGGTCCGCCATGAGTAGTCCCAGGGCATTAGAACAGGACTCAAGGAAGCCAACTGATGATACTGTTAACAAAAAAGAGTAATTGGAACCCATCCTGGGGTTATACATGTTAAATGACAATGAGTCATTGGGAACCCTTTCTGGGGTTTGTACCGGTTTCCAGAGTGCAGTTTCAGCGACAATAACTGAACTGGACTGGTGTGGCAGGAAGCTGTGGGAACAGCGCTCTGAAGAGGCAGGAGAAATAATAACATGGAATAGGAACATGCTATGAAAAAGGAGTACCTGGGGATGCATTAAGTGAGGGAAAAGGAGATGGACTAAGAGAAATAAAGTTTAACCCATGATGTTGGTTTCAAGATGGAAATGAAGTGGCGTCTGCTTCCATAATTCTTCCTTGCAGGATAATCTGGTCAATTGTGGGCATGTGTTGGTATTTTGATATGCCCATATTAACCAGCTTAATGAGAATAAAGTATCGGCTTTCCCACTAGAGGATGAGGCCTTCTAGTGGATGTTGAAGTTTAGCATCACATATGTTAACTATTGTTCAGTGATATAACTTGAATGAGCATTTATAAATTCGTCAGGTTTTAAACCTGTCTGTTTACTAATGTTTCATTGGGGATTATCCCCAGCAGTAAACAAGCGAAAGAAATATGGATTTTAGTTTTGTAATCAAATTGTTATACTAATGTTGTTCAGGTTTTATTGCTGATCATCTAAGGGAATAAGTAGTTCCTTGGCAATGAACAACTTTTGATAGTGATAGATAAAGTAATCTTTTAGGTATCATGATTGGCTGTTAATGAGTATGAGTCCCATTACCTAAGAAGATTGCAAACCTAATAAGTGTGACTTTCTGGGGTTGATTGAAGGCTTTGAGACATGTCCTTCTATTCAACCCAGGAAGAGCACATTTTGGGTCAGCAAGAGAATCTGACTAAACCAATGAGGAATATCATTGATGAGCGAGACCCTGGAGAGTAATTTCATAAGCAACGACTGCTATTTTAATTGAGGTGCCACAAGAAGTGTTAGGCGCTGAATTTTATATAAAAACCCTTGTATTTTTCTTGATAAAGAAGATCAAAAGTTAATAAAACTTAGTTTTTAGACTATAATATTTTAATTGTATAGGTTACTCTTTAGGATAAGAGTGTAAGGATTGGATATCCATAGTCTATTTTTCTTTTATCAAGAACTCCACGGACACAGCATGAAGAGAAGGTAAGATTGTTTAGTTTCCATCATTCTAGAGATATCTTCTAGGCAAAAGATGACTTGTTAGCGTTGGACTTAACACTCAACATGGCTTTAAGAGAACTCAACTTAAGCGATAGTCTTTATACTATTACTAAAAAATTTATCAGTCAATTGAATTATTGCAATTTTTAAGAACCTGTGCAGTTAAAAAAGAGCTGAAGCGAGCCATAATCCTTAAAGAGTACACTGCTTTAAAAAAATTACCAAATGGGAATTTATAGTCATTTCAGCTAAGAAAATTTGATATGTATTTGTTTAAATTGATAGGTGCAATGGTTTTGGCTAAGCATTTTGGTAGTTACTTGATTGATTTGACAAAATATTTACTTTTTTGAATTTATCAATGGCCATCTACAGTATAAAATAGGGAAAAAGAATTAACTTCAAAAAATGCACAAAAATCTGTGAGATAATCAATAAAATACACTAAAACTGATAAAATAATTGGTAATCTGCACTATAAAGTATGAAATAATCAATAAAAAGTACAATTATTGATAAAAACCTTTATAAAAGTCAGCTATATTCAATACTGACATAAAATTTGATCAAAAATAGTAGAGCCTTTAACAAACTAACTTTTTCCACTAGTTGACAAAAACATTGGGTAACACCAACCAGGTGATTGTCCAAAACTCAGAAAGCACCCCAGATAGAAAACTGGATGTCCGCATAACACTATTTTGAGAGTGAAATAAACCTTGAAGTAGGGTTAAGGAGACACTGAGAACTAACAGCGCCCCTTGACGCAGGAGAGCAAAGAGGGATTCCAACCAAGTGACTGAGTTGATTCACTTGATCTAGGGTAAAGGCGTTCATATTATATCCATAAAACCGATATAAGATATTTTAAAAGATTTTAAAATAGAATTTTAAACTAACAGAAAACCATATAAATAAAAAATTAAGAAATATAATTTCTCCAATTTTTATTTCAAAGCTGTTGAAAATGTATAGAATTGCTGAAGTCTATTAGAATAACAATGCTGCCAGTGTATGTGCTTAGAAAATTAAATATATAAAAGTTTGTATAGCGCTGATCTTTGGAGGGGTTTTATAAGCACTATCCTCCAGGGACAATTTATTATTATACAGTGTTAATAATGAAGCCTAATATTGGGTTCCTTAGTATAGGGTTTCTAAATGCAACTAAGGGAATTACTCTATTTTCTCAGATATTCCGTCATTTTGGAACCCTTATATATAGGGTGATACCTCTTTTTTAGCACTAGTGGTGCCCAACCCAAAAAAAGGGGAGCAGCCATGCATCTTTATTTGCAAATGGGCCATTTAAAGAGATTTATTAGAAATAAAAAATTCCTAATATGGCACCTCAGCTAACAGCCTAGAAAGTCATATCAGAAGGTAAAGAAGCTTTGAGGAAACTTTTGTCCAGCGTCCGCTTTAGCTAGTGGACTAGAGCGGACAACATTGGGGTAGGAGCATCAGCAACATGTGGCATAAGGAGGTACATTTAAGGGTCTTTTCATTTTTGATTCCAGCAGTATCCATTGCCTCAATGTATTGAGAAATTTGATGGTCAGCAAAAGTGATGAGAGCAGGCATATAAGTAAATGATCTGATGCGCTGGCGGGGTTTGATTTAATTGGGGTAGAAAAGAGAAGTTTTTGCTGCATCAATGCAAGTGAAGCTCTCACCAAAAGAAAGCTCCTTAATTTCATACTTCGCATCTTCCTCAAGATCATGGGGAAAATTGGGTATAGGATTACCCTCAACAAGGGGCTCCATCGCTCCATAGAGTTCAGGCTAAGTAAGGTGTTGACAGGGGCAGATGCAGCCTCAACTGCCATTTTATTAATCCTTTTATAAATTTTAAAACAATTTTGAGGGCGAAAATGGCAGGAACATGAATTGGGAGGTTCAATGAAGAACTCTTCCAAAGCAAATCTGATTTCACATGGTAAGGCAAATTTTTACTCATCAATCCATTTGAGAGCCTCAAATGATTGGATTCAGCCAGCACAGGGCCAGCCACTGGAATTGAGGCAATGGCAGGACTGATTGGCCACATGCTGTCGATCCATGACAGCTCAGCTTAACCTGGTTTAGCCATTGACTCAGGTTTTCATAGTATGGTCAAACTGTTTATTTTTTATTTTTCTTAAATTTTGATTGGCTACCATCTTGGAAACAGTGCTAGAATTTTCTGAGGTTGGGCTTGGAAGGATTGAGCCCCATTAAAAAAATTAGGCCAAACCAGACGCTGACCCAATGCTGGAGAGAGGAGCAGCAGAAGCGGTGGAGGCAGAAGCTGTAGGGCACTTGCACTTTGAGTGATCAAGCTCAAAGCACAAGGGGCAAATGATGCAGCCATTCTCAATGCGCGCCCAGAATGGGTGATCAGGAGAGGATATGATCACAGTGTGAGGAGAAATTGTGAGGTGGGTGTCACAATGGAATGGGTGTATTGTTGCAAAGATGTGCATCCCTGCCAAACGATCTGCTCTATTTGGAACCACAATTTGCAACATGGGGTCTGCGCCGTGAATGGCCAAACCCTCTGCGAGCTCATGGTGGAGGCATTTGGGTAAGGTGGGAGGGCAACCCAGCAAACTGGACCACCAAAGTGGCATATCTGGGAGCCAGGTGCAAACAGTGGCAAGGGGAATATTTTTTGAAAAATTAATAGCAGCTTAGATGCTACCATTGCATTGGCCTCAGAACAGAAACTGATGTTGAATTAATCCTTAAAGGGCAGAAATTAATGAAGCCGGCAGGTTTAAACGCCACCATGGCCATCTCAATGATGGCCGCACTTGCCTATGGGAAGAGGTTTCCATATTCAACCTGGAGGCTGAAAGACAAATTGCTCCATGGGAGCACCACCTGGGAGCTTTCAAGGTGGTGGCCCATGTCCTAAGGAGGGACATAATGTCCAATAGCGTTAGGCGGCTAGCTGAGCTGGCCTAGGCGCACTTTGGAGGCAGCCAAAATACGCCAGATGGCGTTGCACCACCACCCCAAGCTGGGGCAGCAGGCGTCAAGAGCATCGACATTTTTAAGTATTGGCTCAATCAAGAAGCAATTTTTTGTATTTATTTAAAATTCAAATTGACTTTAATCTAATGTCAAAGCAAAAGACATTTTATAGGGTGATATCTCTATTCCTCTGACTGAGATGAATTAGCATAAACGTAAAATTTTTCCTTTAATAAATGCCTTAGATTTTTAATCTTAAATCAGTTGGATCCCTTAAAAAGCAAAAAAGGACTTTAGTCATTGCTAATTAGGGCGTTAATCTGTGTGCCCACCTAAAATGTAATTATAATTTATATTTTTATAGTATTACATTGAATTAAAATAATGTCATAGGAATATCTGTACTAGTACATCAACCCCTATGAGATAAAAACCGCCTTGATATTCTCTGGATAATGGCGTCAACCCTCATCTGTTTGCCAGGTAGATTCCTTAATGGGATAATCTCTCCATTTTACCAGAAATTTGCGTTGCCCATGTATCAGCATACTGTCCACTATCTATTTGCCCTCATATTCAGGAGATCTACAAATTGCAGATTGGTGGTAAAGGCCTTCTTTGGAAGTGACCTGTAAACAACTTGAGTTGATAAATATGGATAATGGGTTGTGTCATTTTGTCTTTATAGTAAGGATAACTCAAAGGTTACAGGGTTTACTTATCTGGTCACCTTGTATGTCCAATCCATACAGGACCAAACTTGTTGATTGGATCTTTGGTATTGTAGTTCCAAGAGTCAATTAACATATAGCTTCCCATCTTTATCCCAGGATTGCTCCTCCTCGTCTTGTCAACCTTCTGTTTTTGGGACTTTACTGCCTGATCCAAACATCACTATAAAAGTTTTGAATCTCCTTATCATTCGTTATGATCTCATCTGATGTGGGGTTCTGCCCTCCCACTGAGGGGTCCCAGGGTTATTGATGAAACTCATGATTAGCAAAGAAAGGAGACACTCCAGTTGATTCATGGACTAGGTTTTTGTATGAATACTGGGCTAATCCTAACCAATCCCTCCATTATTTCTGACAGCCAGACGCATATCAGCGAAGGTAATGTTCAAACACATGATTTACTCTCTGTCCAACCACGCAATTTGGGATGGTAGACAGTGATCAGCAGGGCTTGGTCCGTAGGTTTGCTAGTAGATGGTTTTTAAAACTTTGATACAAACTGGGCTACGCAAAATATAGATTATTTCTTCTAGAACTTTATGGCGAGAGAAAACTTCCTCCAAGATCAGGACTGCCGCACCCTTTGAAGTGATCTGTGTAGAACATGGAATGAATTCAGCATACTTAGTTAACCGGTCAACAACCATTATGGAGTCCGTTCCCCTGGTCTTAGGTAAAGAGGAAGTTAAATCCACACTAAAGGATGAAAAGGGCTTGTTGGGTCTTTGCAGGGGCATCAACATTCCTATGGGGGATTGCGTTGAGGCTTGACAAGAGCCCAAGTTAGACATTAGCTTACATAATCCTTAACTCTTCTTACTAAACCAGTGGAAAGGT
>JAKSZP010018732.1:0-98064 GCA_022478985.1 Massospora cicadina | reverse complement strand
CGTGCTGAAGATGGTAATATGATGCCATCAATGTCAAGTGGAGAAACCTTTCCATAAAAAGACCACATAATAGCTGGTTAAGCCCCAGTTCACATGGCATACGGTTTCTCTTGATGTGGTGGGGCCTTTGCCAAATGGCGTGAACCGCTCTAGTACATAATTGTAGAAATTGACCGTTTTACAAGATGGGTGGAAGCCAGGGTGATTGATGATTTGGGGGTGATCACCACCGCCAAGTTAATTATAAAGTGTCATATAGAAACATGGTTGTCAGCAGTTCATTTTAACAGAAAACAGAACCAATTTCACCTTGCACATCCTGCCAAAGTTGAACAAATTGATGGCAATATGCGGGGTCTTGACTATACATTACCATCCAGAATTAAATGGAATGGTGGAATGGGTCAACAAAACATTGGTAAACATATCCGTAAGCTTGTGAAATATTGGCCCTCTGAATGGAGTACCCTCCCACCCACAGCTGTCTTTTTCTAAAATATCAGCTACCACTAGTATACTGGCAAGATTCCTTCCAACTGCTCTATGGTAGACATCCAGCTCTACCTGCCCTGCTTTACACATGTGTGGTGTATACCGGTGGCATAAAACTGCAACAATATTTGACCAATCTAATGGAGACGCTGATTAAAATACAAACAGAAGCATATTCTACTAGCTTGGCCATGAAGATTCGTGATCAGGAAGCTGACCAGAGTAGACTTAGTGGACTCCCACAGCTTGCTTTAGGAGACTATGTCTTGTTCCATGACCACCATGGATTTGGACGGAAGAACAAGATCGCTATCATTTAGACTGGACTGTTTGAAATAATTGAGAAGACCGGTATTGATGCCTACACCATTAAGTAACCCGTGGGTGTTTGTATTATCAACTGAGTTCACATGAAGTTCATTTGAGTATATAAGCAGTAGGAGCGTATCATCCAGTCAAAGGCGGGGGGGTAATGTCAAGAAGTTAATATAACTGGATGATAAGCTATACATTCCAGAGGATTGAAAATTAGAGTTGAGGTGAGCCTTGAGATTGAGAAGAAGGTTATATTGATATGAAGCGAATTAATCAAAGTATCAATAGTTTGGCAGATTGAGGTAATTACACCAAAACCTCGAGATAGACAAAATCTTCTAAAAGGGAATGAACAGAAGATTACTAAGAAGAGGATGGATTTGACTTGGAATAACAATAAAAGAGTCGAGCAGAAGAATGAGAAAAAAGGTTTTTAACAGTTGGCAGATAATTTCTGCATTTATTGTATTAAAATAAAAAGGGACAATTGTGCGATTTCTCCATATATTATGTCTATCAGTTTTTATTAAGTTGGCGATCTGCATATCATCCAGTTTGGTTACTCAGTGGCTAATACCCTGTGCAAACCAGGTCAGCGTAATCAAATCATTATGCTTACAAATTAACATGGATATTAAAATTTTTTCTTTCTGCTAATCTAAAGCTCCTTACATTGCAAACTCAAATCACAAAAAGAACTCATAAATATTTACATCGCAATCAAATGGAGTCAGCTTATCACTATAAACCTCCTGAAGAAACTCACCCCACCTATTGAGCACAGCGTTAAAGCAAGTTTGAGTTCCACATATTAATGGGTGCAGCATGTCAAGAAGATCCTCTGTTAATGAAAGCCTGATGCACCATGGCTGGTGACTGAAGATTTTTTCATTCCTTAATTGATCAATGGGCCCCCTGTAGTGAGCACCACTGCTAAAAATTTGGCAGTATAGTGGAGATACAACGAATGGTTTTTGAACAGGGTAAAGCCACTGAACAATAGGACTGATGATATGAAGATTGTCATCCTTGAAACAAAATAATAAACTTTTTAATGAATATGGAGCATTTTCCCCAATGACACTTCTTTATTTAATGTAATATTTTCAGTGGATCCTTTCTGGTCCACTCACTCTCTTCTACTAACAACATTCTTTAAATTTAAATTTATTGCGGGGAAGGCTGACCATGGGATGGACACTTCCGAATATGAATCAGATGAGGCAAAACTTAGTACCAGGGGAGGCACCTCAGAGAAGCGATGCTATCTCTTGTTGCCAGCGGGAACGCCACTTAGGGAAGGGGGAGGGAACGTGTGTAAGGACGTAGCCACTATTGAGCACGTGTGGAGGAAGGGGTCTGATTTGATGAACCAGACTGGGAACCAGGAGGAGACCAGCTGTCGGCGACGCGGTGGAAGATATCCAAACATCCACGCTTGAAAGTGATCCACCAAATGAGACCAGAATCTGTGGACAGCTTCAGGGAGGGTGGGGATGGATCCAGCGATGGCATCCAAGACAATCGTGTGGATAGTCCACATGGCGATTGCAACCACCAGAGCATGGAGGGAGGGTGGGAGGGGGAGGCCATTGATGAAGCAAACATATCTCTTGACAGACTGAAGGGATGTGTTTTATCCTGGCTTAGCAGACGTTGGACTTCGCGCCATATTACTTTAGAGGTGGGGCACTTCTCCAGGCGGTGAAACAGCGTTCCATACTGGCCACACACGACACAGGATGAGTGTAAAGCGTTAGAGCGCTCAGCTGAACGGTACACCCGCCTCAGGCAGCGCCACACTTGAGAGCGGACTTGAGGCTGCAACAGAGGATGGTGTGCGTATTTCCAGATAGTCTTTTGGGTCTCAGTAGAATAAGGGATGTCCATCATGTCCAGGTAGTCCACCCTGGATAGGACTTGGGGTCGAATGGGGATCACGCCATCATGGATGGGTAGCCCCTGTACCTCTTGTGTGAACTGAGGAGAGGGGCGGCCTCTTTGGGTTGTATGTCCACTAATACGAATTCTCCACTCTGCGCTTCGCATGGAGAGTAGGATTCGTTTGTAGTGGGTTTTTGTCCCGTGAGGACCTGTGGCTGATGTGTATGATGCGAGGTATCTCATCAGGGAGTGGGGGTTTGATGGATTGTTGAGGCCCAAGGCTCGGGAGAAGTTGGAGCGGGCCGCGCGGGACCAGTGTTGGGATGGGAGTGTAGGAGCAGTGATGGCGCAATCCAGGTGCCCAGGATCTTGGCGGCATGGGCTTGGAAGTCAAGTAGGCCCATGCTACCATGATGATGAGGGCCAAACATGACCTCTAGCCGTACAGGTGGAGGGCGGCCTGACCAAAGCCAGCCTTGTAGCAAAGCATACAGGGATTTGAAGAAGCTTGGGGAGAAGGGGATGGTGTGGGCTCCGAACCAGACTTTGGATAAGAGCATAGAGTTGGCTAGAACAACCCTGCCAGTGAGGGTAGTAGGATGGGCTCTGAGAGAGGCTATTCGCTTCGTCACGTTGTCCAGTATATGCCACTCCATTACTGCTGACGCGTATCCACCTGCCTCCAACCACACGCCCAGATGGCGTACCAGTCCTATGGTAGGTCGTGGCACAAAGGGGAGCACCAGTGGAGCGGTGTGTTTTGAGTTAGTAAGGCGTGGACGTGGGCGAGCAGATGGGCCGGGTTGGGAACTACTTGCTGGGGCCAGCAGTTCTGAAACCGACCAAGGAGGATGATTTCAGTTTTGGAGGCGTTTAGTGCCACGTTGCTTACCCGGGAATATTTCTGGATGAGGGCTTCAAGCGCGCATGCATCTTTGTTATTAGACACCCCCACCACGCAATCATCTGCAAATGCCATCATCTTGACTGGGGTTTGGCCTGGCACATGGACCCAGTGAGTTGGGCATTCACATTTCGCAGTAGTGGGTCAAGGCTGAAGTTGTATAAGAGTGGGCTCAGGGGGTCCCCTTGTCGCAGGCCCCTTTGAGGATGGACTACTTCCGTTAGGAAGCCTGGGCTGCGCACTGCCATTGTTGCAGATTCCGTGAGCAGCATCACCCAGTTAATGAAGCGGGGAGGTAGGCGGAATTTTTGGAGGCAGGCCCTAAGGTATTCCCAGTTTAAACTATCATAGGCCTTTTGTTGGTCCAAGAATACAAGTGCCCCAGAGGCTGTGGACTGACACACATTAGCCACAGAGTGCACGTTATCCCAAATTGACCTTCTGGGGATGAAACCGAATTGTTCTGGGGAGATGGTGGCAGATGCTACAGTCCCTGAAAAGGTTAGCCATGATTTTTGTTAAAATTTTGGTGTCTGTGTTTGTCAGAGAAATGGGGCGCCAGTTGGCTAAGTCTAGCCTATCCCCCTTCTTGAAGAGTGTGACCGTAAAGGCCTCATGTCCTCCTGGTAGGAGGCGCATTTCCAACAGGCTTTGGTTGAGTGAGGCTAGCAGCAATGGGGATAAATATTTATAATATTTTTTGTAGAACTCATATGTAATTCCATCTGGGCCTGGGCATTTTCAGTTTGGTGCACCGCGAATGGTAGTCCATAATTTGTTTGGAGTAATTAAATTCATTATTTCCGGGTATCAGAAAATGGTTCAGATATGAGCTCTGTCAAGAAATTCTGCCATTTCAGCTGGCTGAATTGGTTTGCTCAGTATAACTCGGAGTAATATCTTTGCATTTTGATTGCCACTTCAGCCAGTGTGTCCACAATAGAATTATCCGATCTTCGCACCTGTGTGCAGGCCACGCTCTGGCGTGGTGCAAAATTTTTTTGAAGAAGTATGCGGTGCACTTGTCACCTTTAGTGATGCGTGTGGCCCTGTATTGGACACAAACCCAATGTTTGTGTTGCCTTCTAAGTGCGTTGAGGTGGGCGGCTGCCTCCGCCCACTTCTGGCCCCATGCAGAGCTATATCCTGTGGCTGGAATGTTGGACTCCAAGTGGGCCAATTCTGCCAGTGCACACAATATAACCGCCGATGTGGCTCGTGAGCGTCTGGATGAGAGATGGCAATAGTGGCGGATGGTGTCATCTTTGAAAGTTGCCCATGTGGAAATGGGGTCCGCGCAAAACGGTGCAACAAACGATTTTGCCAAAGTTGCCTCTTCCACCCACATGGAAAATCCTGGCGACGCGAGCTCTGTGGGGCGGATTCTGCACCAATGTGGGGCCTTTGCAACTGTGACAGGTAAGTGGTATGTTATCGAGACCAGTCGGTGGTCAGAGAATTTCATTTTTGTTGTTTTGAAGTGGGAGATGTGGGATTGGAATTTCGCCGGCACTAGAATAAGGTCAATGCGGGTCATGGACCTTAATTGGCCATTGTGGATGTGGGGACGCGTCATGTTTTTGAGCAGTGGGGCATGTCATGGCAGCACATCCATTAACCCAAGGGTGGCTTTTAGAACGCGTAGTTCTACGTGACCCTGTGGGGCGTGGGGTGAGGGCGGCCACTGGTCCGTTGGTGAGGTTAGCCAACAGTTCATGTCGCCAATTAGGAAAGAATTGGGGGGTAGTGGGAGGGATTTGACCGACGAGAAAAATTCCTGACGCTCTTGTGCACCATTTGGGGCGTAAATATTGACAATTGTGTGTGCAACATCAGCCCACGAGAAGGTGACAATGAGCACTCAGCTATTTAGGAATGTTTCTGAAGATATAAATTTGAAAAAATTGTTTTTCCGAATTAGCACCCCACAGTGCTTCGACCAAAAGGATAGGGATGGTAGGAGCATTGTTTTCCAAGCTTCCTCGGAACCTCGTGGACAGTGGGACTCCTGGATGGCCAGGATATCCACGGGTAAATTGTTTTGTAAAAAACTCAGTTTCCTAGCCTGGGATGGGGAGGCCTTGAGTCCAGCAATATTCAGCATCCCTAGAGTGAAGGTTTCCCCCATCGCACCTTAGGTGCGAGGGGTGGGCCCCGGGCCCACCAGCCTCTTCCAGGTCCCCACGGGCTTTCACAGCAGCGTGGGTATTAGCAGCAACGCTATCAGGGTTTTTGTTAATTTTTGTGGAAAGAGTCGCATTGGCTTTGGCCTTCACTTTTTGTTTTCCCAACGTTGGACGAATTTTTTGCGGTGCGGATAGGTTCGGTGCACCATCAAGTGGGGCAAAATTTTTTTTTCAGTTGGGATAGGTCTAACAACATTCTTTAAATCTACTCATCTTACTTATATCTCAGTGACTGTGGTCAACAACAACCATTTTGCTTGGAATATTTGTTATGCCATATTCTCATTGGTTTCAGTATGTTTCAATTATTAAATTCACAATATCCTTAATTTGAGACTATCCACTCAATTCATCATACATCAACATCTCATTATATGTCATTTGTCAACATTACCTTATCACTTGATTAAGAGTCAATACAATATTATTCTTTCACCCAATATCACCACATCCTAAGGCGCTTAAATAACTATAACTCTTAATAAGGCTTGGTGGATTCTATCCATTACACCATAATGTCTTAGGGCTTATCGTCCAGTTATCCTAGAATTGCAACACCCCAGGTATATAATTACTTCCAATTATGGGTGCCCCTGTGGAAGCTTCTGTTTACTAAGGAGTTTAGCCCCTGTAACCATCATTTTTTAAAGATGTCTTAAAAATTGATACAAAACTGGTTAGTTTTCACCAGATAATGTTCTGTTGATTCTATAATAATAGTTGGATTACTTTAGAATTTCACTGGGGAGAAATAAGGGGGAAAACAAGGTAAGACAGCTGCAACTAATCACTCATCCAGCTATGCATAGATCAAAAAGATTGGTGAGTGGGAAAACCTTATGATTGACCACTTTTTACTTTTTAAATGGATGCAGGATTCTATCCAACTTAATATCTGAGCCCTGTAACCTCTCAGGAACTGCATCTAAGTCAAGAATTGTCAGTGATGGCGTCTCAGAATTGGGATTCACCTGTTTCTGAGGAATCAGTATGAATGTGTTTTGAGAATCAATCTGGTATGTATCATGTAATTGATCTGTGCTTCATATAGACATCTGGGAGAAAATTCTGTATTTAACAAAATTATATTTTAGAATTTTAACTTGGAGAAGTCTCAGGCCAGCGGGACTAGTGATTGAGGAGCTTTTTAAGGTGAACAGTAATAAATATTATTGCGTAGTGGTCAGACCATACAGTGAAAGCTACTGAGAGCATTGTTTGGTTCCACAAGTACTGTATGCCTCAACTAATTCCTAAAGTTCTTTATCATAAATGGCGTAGCAAGTTGGATGAGAGACATCTTCTTGGAAAAGTAAGTCAATGGCCACCCCAGGTCATTGTTTCTTAATCGTGATAGGGCCTCTACTATATCATATTTAGAGGTATCAGTTGCCACAATTAATGGCTTTGTGTTGTAAGCGTGATCCAGGACTGGTCTAGACAACGGGATGGTTTTTACAGTACTGAAAGTGGCGTTGCACTTTGATGTCTAAGTTAAAGTATTTTTTCATAGGCTGAAGATAGAGATGCAGCTACTTTTGATAGTTGAGAAGTGAACTTCTTTGGAAAAGTTTCAGGTGTCTATAAAAGCTCCTCAACTATGAAAAAAGATGACGATGTGGTTAAATTATAAATTACAACATAATTTTTGGCGCAATAATGTGTCACATAATGAAGATATTGTTGCCAAGACAGGTGACTTGCATTTGGAATATTTCATATGTTCTAGCCTTAATGGTGTAGTTTTCTTAGTAGAGACATTCCATCACTACTGACAGGTGCTGGGCATGGAATGCTCTATCAGAGGAGAAGACCAAGATGTCATCTATATAGGAGATAGCACACAATCCAAAGAGGTCCCCAAGAATGGTATCAATAAAGCGTAAGAGGAAACTGAGCTCAGGAGTTCTCTGGAGGAAGAGCGCCAGAAAAAAGGCGTCAAAACAAGGCAAAGTAGCCCAACAAGAGGAAGCAACATCTCGGCTATCTCAGCTATGTTTCCAAATAAATTTGTATATAAAAGGCACACCAAATTGATGACAACCATCAGGGACATGAGTCCCCTGAGAGCTGAGGTAGGTAGTATAATAACTGAGGCAGAACACTTCGAGAAAAGATGCAAAAAATGTTGGCAGAATAGGCACAGCAAGTGGGTGGTTTTTCACCCATGGTGGGATTTAGACTAGATCAGGAAAAGGAGTCCAGCCATTATGAAGGTTTCAACATTGGCTTTTTCAATAAAATAAACAGAAAAGTTTGGTAAAACGTGAGCAAATAATCTAAAAACTTTATTTAAATTTAACTGTTTATGAAAAGCAAAGTATTTTCTCAGCTTGGATCTAAAACAAAAAGGGAAGGTTCATAATGGTTTCAAAATAATTAATGAAACCCAATCTGAGCTGTAGAAATTTCCGCCTTTTAGTGAAATTAAAATCTCACAAAGTCATCTGAAATCCTAAACTTCAGATCACATGATTTTCTGGATTTTAGGGTCAATTTCATCCGGCCTTCTGCCTCTGAAGAGCCGTTTCCTTCAGACCTGGCTGGAAAATCCAGAACCTATTTCTGGTTAATACTTTGTAGAGGTCATCAGTTACGTTTAAGGAGCTGGTCTTGACTACAATGGTTTTTGGACTTAGTTTTAGTGGGGCGTTCAAAACCAGGATAATGTCATTAACTATCACATCACCCTCTGCTCTTGAATGGGGCTTCACGACGCCTTAGGGGACAATAGCCAAAGCAAATTTCTTGTGGGTGTTAGGAAGCTTCATGGCGGCCAAGGAGGCTTGGGTGACAGGGCCTACAGCGTTGGAGAACCTAGCATGGAAGTCGCAGATTAGGTCCTGAGTGTTGGCACAATCTTTATGGGATATCCAGCTGTTTTCATTCTCATCATTACCTTTCTAAGACCACCAAGTACTGTAGGTGGCGTTGGTATAGGCGGGAAACAAGAACAGTATTGATCTCATATTGTGGTTCGCCATATACTATGACATGCTCAGTGTGAGGCGGCATGTGACCATTGGAAAAGGTCTGGAGCCACTCATGTAGGGTGCTGAACACTTTGATGGAAGGTCAACCTGGTAAGTTGACGGGTGAACCTTCTTGATGTTCGTGAAGGGTTCAACACGCTTGGGGCCTAACTTACTGAAGGGTTGCTTCAGGTGGAGGTTCTTGGCATTGACCAAGACCAAGTCACTTGGCTTGTACTCAGGGCCTTCACGGTGCTTGAAGTCACTATATGCTTTGTAGATTCTCACACCGTCAACAAGATAATCCTTCACTATCTTGTGTATGTCTCTGAGCTCTTAAGCGTTCATTGGAGGCAACAACAGTGGACTCAATCCTTGGACTTGTATTAAAGCTGGGACTGTACCCATAGTTTGCAAAAAAGGGACGTGCCAGTAGGGGTATGAGTAAGGTTATTATAAGCAAATTGTGCCAGCGGGAGGTGAAAGGCCCAATTTCTTTGTTTAGCGTTGGAAATAACTACGCAAGGATTGCTCTAAACCTTGCTTCACCTTTCTATCTGCCCATCTGACTGAGGATGGAAGGCTGCGGAGCGGCAAGGACAGATGTCTATGATAAACAGTAAGGCTTCCCATAACTGGCAGTGTATGTGGGCACAATCATTAATAGTCTCTTTGTGGAGGCCGTGAAGGCAAAATATGTGGTCCACAAAGAGGCGGGCTATCTGGACTGAGGTAATTGTGATATTTGTAAGGGATGAAAATGGGCCATATTGGTAAAGCGGTCCACTACAAGCATTACAGCATCATAACCTTGGGACAAAGGTAGTTCAATGATAAAATCAAAGGACACTGAAGTCCAAGGTCCCTCTGCAGCTTGGAGGGGGACAAGCAGCACAGCACTCTTCAGGCGACTAGTTTTTGACTGGTTACATGTCATGAAGGAAATTGTGAATTTGGCCACATATGTGGCGATGCTTTTCTATTGTAGGTGCGACGGAACAACTCAAGTGTCTTGTCCTTACCAGGGTGGCCAGCAGTTGGAGGGCCATGGGCTTCTTGGATCACCTCCTTTCTCAAGGGCCCAGGTGGTACCTACACTTGCCTTGATGGATGATGACCCCATCTAGAAGTTGGTAACATTTATCATGGGGTTCGCCATTCCTCTGGCAGGCCTGCTTAAACTTATTTTGTCAGCCAACAGTGGTTAGACAACCTAACGCAGGAAGGTGTCATCTTCCCCTTCCAAAGGTTCTCCATAAGCAGAGTGGGGGTTGACCAGTGGGCTCTCCTTCACCTGTTCTGGCTTAATCAACACCTTGTTATTGTAGTCATCAACTAGTGCTGGATCAGAGGTAAAGACAGGATTTCAGGATAGGGCAGCTTTCAACAGGTTTTGTGTGCCCTTATTGAAATCATATTGGAAATCAAACACTGACAGGATTTCCAACCATTGGGTCTGACAAGGAAACAGCTTCTGGGGGCGCTGAAGTACATTAAATCCTAGTGGTCAGTGCAGACAGTAAAGAGACACTTGGAACTATTCAAATGGTGGCAACAGTGCTTTACCGCCTCAAAAACAGCAAGGAGTTCATTATAACAATATTATAAAATGAGCTGCACAAGGGGCACCTTTTTAGAATTTAAGCAACAAGACGTTCCACTCCATCCTCCACTTCCTACAACAGAGCTTCTCCCACTCCAAAGTTGGGAGTATCAATGATGACAATAAAAGGGTGGCTGGGGTCTACATGTGCTGCCACTAGGTTGGACAAAAATACGCACATATTGGATTGGAACGCAGCATTACATTCTGTGTGTCAGAAAATTAACCAGATGGATTTCTCCAAATAGTATCAGGACTAGGGGGCCGGTTAGTTGGGCGTGATTGTCACCTAATCGCCTATTCCGATATTATCATTAATGAGAAGGATACCGCTTATTGCTCCCCATTAGGGTGTGTTGAGCTCTTTTTAGGTATTGGATAATAATCCTTGATAGTATATTGTTTGTAGGTTGACACTGGCAATTGATGCCAAGTATATCCACTGATTAATTATTAATTTTTTGGGTTTGGCGGAATCCTAGTTTGATGCCAACTGCCAAACATGGATGTTAGTGGTCTTTTTTGGTAGAAAGCTGATGTATTTGTTACAACCATCTGATGATCCTAGTTTGATGTCGACTACCAATTGTGGCCAATTGTGAAACTTTCTTGCAGCAAGCCAACATGTTTGGTATCAATTGCCTGATTATGATTTTGCTTCCAAATGGGAGTACTGGTGACATATGCTGAGGATTCTTGAAGTTATTTATAATAATAGTAATTTATATATGGTTAACCAGCGACTTGTGCCAAAGATGAGCTGACCTAATATTCAGTGTTTGGGACTAGCGGAATGGGAGGGAATCGTTACCACGTTCAACTGACAATTGGTTAAATTTCTAACTTGATTGTCTGGGGGTTTTCATAGGCGCAGTAGCCTAGAATATAAATAGTTATCCTTCCCTCCAAATAAAAGTATCTCTTTGGCCCACTTTCTATTTATTTGAAGTAGCAAGAGCCACTAGAGTGGGTAGGGGTGGGACTGGAGATACCCAAAGTAGGTACAGGGTGACACACTGGAGTGGCTGATGCTGCCAGCTCCCATATCTCAGCCTTACAAGGAACTGATGGAACCTGGCCAACTGGCCACCAATGACGATGTGTTGATGGCCATCAGCCTTGAGGGTGGTGCAGCGTGAGAGTGCCATAGCTTCCCAGGAAGGGGGATGGACTCACCGGGGCACACCCAAGAGGGTCTGGCGATTGGTCATGAAGGAGAAGGAGCAAGGGGTCAGGCCACCCGGGAAGGGAGCTGAGGACCACTGGTCCACTCCCAAGAAAGACCATGGGGCTATGGCGAAGTTGCTGGTCTGCTGGGTTGATGGGTTGGACGTGGACTTGTAGGGGGCTGGTACGCTTATGAAAATAAAACAGAAAGGGTCAGCCAGTCTCCTTACTGGTTGGCCTGGCACACTAGCGGAGCTCCTATTGTTGAAAAAGCGACTTTCCAACACTGTATGTCAAGATTTTGATATGAATGGATGATCAGCCCTGAAGAGGTATTACGGAATGGTGAGAATCCACCAACTAGGATGATATTTATGAGTATTTGAGCACCTTGAGATGAGGCGATATTATGTTATAATTGGTTGTTATTAGATTGTCTCCAAATAAGGTGATAAGGTTAAGTCAACATTCGATGAATACAATTTAGATATACTCGAAATAAGGTGATAGAGAGTTGAAGAATACCAAGTCAAAACCAAGGAGAATCAGCGGAATAGAATAGCCTAAGCTATGAGAATGGTATCATCTGAAGTCGCTGGTATATAAGCAAGATGGCCGATTGAAAGAGTAGTTAATTAGTAGTAGAGAGAGCAGAACAACAAAGAGATGCTGTAGTTATAGAAAAGAAATAAAAGTGTTGTTGGGTCAATTGCTCCTATTTTATTATATTTTAAGTCTGTTAGGAGGACTGACAATCCCCACATCATCTGTCTGTTGATCAGAGGGTTCAACATGTGTGACCCTTATGGCAGATCCCCATTATACCACCCAAAGTTTAACAGTGGTGCTCACTGCAAGGGGCACATTGATCAAACACTAAAATCAGAAACTCCAGTCACCAGCTATGGATCATAAAGCCTGCGTTGCTGGGAAATCTTCACAAAGCGCTACACCATCTGATTATGAGGAACTCAAACTCACTTTAGACGCAGTGATCAATAAACAAGATGAACTTCTTCAGGAATGGAATACTGTTATGCACCAGCTCAATAGCACATTTAGTCAAATGCAAATTCTTGGACAACAAAATAAGGAACTCGCCAATTGTTTGTATGACATTACCAAATGGCTGAAATATGTGGAGTGGAAATTGACCAGTACCTCCCGCCCTCTCATTAGGAAGAGGAAGGATGACGATGGGGGCACAATATGAGGAGGAATATGACGCTTGTTAGAGCTACTACGCCCAGGATGGTAGCTCTAAATATGAGTATGAGTTGGAGTGCCATTTTCTTAAAGTAATGGCAGTGCTACCCATGGCAGAAGGCTATGCTACCTCCAAAGCAGTGGACATCCAAACTTCTGCAGGACCAGCTTCTCATAAAGAAACTGCTTTTGGATCTTGACCCATTCCTCAGTTGTTGAGATTTTTGCCCATATTACCAGCCTTCTAGATTACCTGGTATCGCTAGGGGAAAATTCCCTAAAGCAAAGTGAATCAGAAATTGATTGGCCCGAATTTTGGAGGAACTATGTTTGGGGGATTTTGGGATTTTCACCTGGTCGTATCCATTGGGGATCAATCCGGATGGATACCTAATATCTCATTGGGTGGAGTGGCTGACAAAATAGGGGCATCTGAAAGTGATTAACTATCAGGTTTACTGATTGGGATCAGTTGGGTTTCATCACCAATTGATTAGGAATGAGTAGTGAGTTGCAAGGCGAGTGATGCTGACTGCAACTAGCGAATCGATTGGTTGGTGAAGTGACCTGCCATAATGGGTAATAAGTCCCATTACCTAAGCAGTTCGCTAGCCAATTATGGTTGGTTTGCTTGGATCGAGAGGAAAACGTTAGGGACACATTTTCTGACTCTTCTCTTTCCATTTGAGGTCTCAAGGATGTTCAACAACGGAATCCTAGCCAGGATGGGGAAAACCATCGCTGTTGAGACAAGGAAGGGTGATTCAATGGCATTGGCTGCTGTTTAATTGAAGAATTGTCAACTGAGGGTTAGACGGACGAATCCCCTATAAATTCCCTAGGATTCTCTATAATAAAAGATAGAAAAAACTCGCATTAATACGCATTTTGAACAGACATTAAAATTATTAGTTATATTGTAGACTTGGTTATAGTTAAACTATCAGCATCCAGTGTGAAGTTCCATCTCAAGGATATTATTGCAGAAGGTAATAATTGGTAGACTATCAGAGAGAAGAGTAGAGATCTGAGCGGGGATCTAGAGATGAATGGAACCACAATCAAGGATAGCTGCCGACTGTGTGTTGGTCCAGAAGAGACTGTCATCATGAGATCTTGATGAAGATTGGGTGGACAGTAATACAGGGAATGAATCCCTATGAATACAACTTATCAAGTTTTAATCAGAAGTACTGGCCAAAGCGTTGGGCCTTATAATAGTTCTAACTCAACTATGGATAATAGTCTCCATACTATTATTGGATAATGTATATTCTTTATAACGCAAGGTGCACAAAGAAACTGAACCTGTGCAGCAAAAAGATTACTAGGGTTGACAATTAATAATCAACTAAACTAGTAAACTTTTGCAAGTTGGTGCTCACTACAGGTGTATTTGAGTAGAAGAACCTATCAATTATGTCATATAAAGTTGACCAAGAAAATTTGTGCGATTATCACCACACAGGGGCTATACCAGCTGATGATGATGCCCCAGGGTCTTTGCAATGCGCCTGCAATGTTTCAGAGGGCCATGGACGCGATATTGAGCGACCTGAAGTTGTCATGTGTCCTGGTATATCTGGATGATATCAATGTGTTCAGTAGAACGTTTACTGATCACCTCCATCATTTTGAAGAAGTTTTTAAGAGACTGTCCCCGGCTAACCTGAAGATCAAGCCATGGAAGTGCCACTTCTTCAAGGGTCATGGTTGGATGACTTAATAGTGGGAACTGATGCTAAAGATAAGGCTGGGCGACAGGAGGCCCAGAAGTTGAAACTTCAGGCTCTTCCTGAACTGAAACACGCCTTAGATCAATGCTGGGTGCAAGCCAAGCATGCCCAGGTTGATACTAATGGGGTGCAAAACGCCCAGCCTCTTATCTCGGCCCAGGCACTGAAACGAACAATTTATGTTACAAATGAAGATGGTTTAATTCGGTTAATTGGAGAGCAAGGGTTCAAATCCCGTTTAAGTTTATAAAACTTTTAAGTTTGGGTAAAATATGGCTTTGATTACTCGAGTGAAGGCACTTTCAGCATATTTTACAAAAAAGGATGGAAGCATCTGTTTATTGGAGCGTCCTGACTTGGGCGCACTTCCGCAGTGCCTGAATTTCCCCAGCCCACTTTAAATATGTTTTATGCGACCAACATTCCTCATTGGTCGACTTTCTTAAATAAAAATACTCATTATTTTACGTTTTACTTATGGTTCCTTGAGCTAACTTGATGGCGGAACTCTTTGAGGAGGTCTCCAACTATGTGGGCCACTACCTATTATCACAATTTACCAAAATCCCAGGTGCTCCCTTGGGCCGCCCAGATCCCCTCCAGATCGAGGCACCCAAACCTCCTGACACCAAGTTACACTTGATTATGGACTCCCCTTTGGGGTCCACTCAAGCTGTTGTGTTCCTCACTTACCTGGTACTATATGTTGCGCTCTACACCCTTGCCTGGGGTACCTTTTGCACAGGCACCATTTGAGGTGTCTTCTTTCCCTTTCTCCTAATGGCTAGTTCCCTAGCAATGTGGGTTTGCATCCCACATCACCTTGGTGGGAACGAGAGAGTTACAGACACTCTCTTGACATCAAGAAGAAGCTGGAATACCTGGGATTTGTGATTAACGCAAATGGATTGCAGCTGCAGCCCCAGAAGATAGCAGCTATTGAGCGCATGGCTGTGCTGAATAGTGTCTGAGACATCCAAGTATTCCTTGGGATGGTCAGATACTACAGAAGATTTATTCAGGACTTCGCCCAAATAGCTGGCCTTTGTTTCATTTACTAAAGGATCTGAAAAAAGGATTCATATGGAATGAAGAGGCACAGGACTCCTTCGATGGGTTACGCCAGTAGCTGATAAACTCGCCAATTCTGAAATATCTGAATTTTGATCAGGAGTTTATCATTCAAAATGATGCTTCATTGATGGCGATTGGTGCCATAATGAGCTAAATAGATGAACTTGAGGATGGACATCTGGTGGCGTATGTGAGACGGACACTCTCAGCCACCGAGAGGAACTACAACGTGACTGAGCGTGAATGCCTTGTGGTCATTTATGCCTATAAGCAGTTTCAGGTGTATGTCCACGGAATGCACTTTAAGGTGGTGACAGACCACTCTTCGTTGCATTGGCTGCTCAATCTATGGGAACATGAAGGACAACTGGCCCAATGGGCACTTAAGCTTCAGGCTTATGATTATGAGATAGTCCACCGAGTAGGGGCTTCTCACCAGAATGTGAATGGCTTATCGCGGTTACCAATGGTCCAGTTGGTATACCCACAAGCAGATGAGCTATTCCAGAGAATGATCAGAGGAAGAATTGAGGAAGAGCCTCATGAAATCCAAGGTACTCTTCAAAAAGTGATGGAAAGCACTGAGACCATGGATGGACAAGTATTAAGACAATAAAAGGGAAACGGCTATTTTCCTGAAACTGTCAGAAAGAGCAGCAATAGTCCAAGCCGCTCATAAGGTATTCAGGCACGGAGGCCTGAGAAAAACAAATGACCATATTCGCCAGTATTATTACTGGGAATTGATTAACTATGATATTGCAGATCATCTGGCTTGTTGCATGGAATGCCAGCTGCATAAACCACACAATAATACAACCAGATACTGACTGGTCTGACCTGGATTTTCATAGCACACGGTGTCCATTGACATGATGGGACTGCTGGTGATGAGCACAGGAGGAGTCAAGTACATCATAGTAGCTATTGACCATCTGATGAGATGGGTTAAAACAAAAGCCTTAACCAGAGTTGAAGCTACCAGTACCGCGAGATTCATCCTGGATCAAGTAGTATACCGCATGGATGTCCACAAGTCATCCTGAGTGACAATGGGACAAACTTCACATCTCATGTGATCCCAAGGCTAAACGAAATAATGGGGATCTGGGGAGTTGTGTCAGTACCATACTGGACAGAGATGAACGGACTGGTAGAATGGGTCAATGGGACGCTGACCGTGACGCTGAGGAAGCTAGTCGCAGGGTGAACTTCTGTGTGGGGAATTTACCTGAGTTTGGTGACATTCGCCTATAACATTAGTCATCATATGGCAACGGGAAAGATGCCATTTGAATTAATATATGAGAGGAAAGCCGCGTTGCCGCCAGTATTATATTTGGTAGTAGAACCTATGGTGGGGATGAGTACCAAACAATACCTGAACTGACTAATGAGTATCCTGATCAATATGCAATTGCAAGCATTTGATACAACCTTGAAGAAAAGGATACAAGAAAATTGATGTATGATAAGAACTGACTGGCATTGGAAGAATATTAAATAGGAGAAAGAGTCGCCTATTGTGATACACATGGTTTTGGATGAAGAAACAAATTGGATGCATTATGGTCAAGTCCGCTTGAAGTAATCTCCAAGGTGGTGACCAATGCTTACTCCATCAAGAATCTCCTGGATGGAAGAGTAGTAAATCGAGTCCATGATAAGTATCTAAAGCGTTGGATTGAAGAAAAAAATAAAAGAGTTCCTGAAGGACTGATGAACCATTAAGTTGGTCATATCTTGATAATTGGTCAAGTCCAAATAAAGGACCTCTGAACCAATCTAGATGGTTAAGTCCAAAAAAGGACCTCTGAACCATAGAAAACTGGTAGGTTTAAGTGCCCAGGATCCAGTTTGGGGGAAAAGATGGACCTCTGAACTGAAACAATGTCAAGTCCCATAGAAAAAAAGAGAATAAAAAATTAATAAAAGATATTGCAAAAAGATTAATAAATGCATAGAAAAAACCGGTAAATTTTTATATTTTTATTTTTATTGATTGTCCTCAGTATGTGGATAATTCCGCCTATGTCACCTCTTGGGGGAGGGAGGATGGATTGCGGTAGGAAGAAATAGCCCATTAAAATCGAAGTGCAATTGTATACTTGTGAGGGCGAGACCTACATGAAACCAAATTCGTTGAGTGGACGCTGAGCCCTGAGAGAATGTGACTAGGGAAGGGAAATTGATATGTCAGAAGAAGCCAATTGTGAAACCCCAGAGTGGGGAGGAAAACAGCAATATAGGAAGAGGCAATTGGCGATTAACCCCAAGTAATCCTGATAAGGCACCAGCGCCAGAAGATTTGTCTTAAGTACCTGCTGACAAACCTCATCAAGAACACCGGACATGTGAGCTGGCAGCAAAGAAGGAATACTTGAGGGGGTTGTCAAATCATGCCCCTGATTAATGCCATCAGTGGAAGATAGCAATGAGAAGCTCCAGAGAAGAGGTAGTTGTGTAAAGAGTGGATTGCATCTTGCAAATGATGACTACAGGCTTCAAAAAACTAAAGCTGAACAACCGATGGAAGCCAGGCGAGGCTGGAATCTTTATTGACCAACTTCAAAGAATTTGGCCATCAAAGCGGAGAGCATAAGTGGCAGTATCCTGATCCAGAAGGTTGTCCAGATCAGAGGGATTCAGCACTAATGTCAACGCCTCGGTAACTTGGGACCAAAGTTCAGTGTAGGGGAGCTCAAAGTGTATGCTGTTTCTAATTGAAAGCTCAGAAACCAGCATAGTGGGTTTAAAGAATTGACCAAGTTGGAAGAGGAACTCAGGGAGCATATCTGACCCAGCCAAGAACAAATGTTCCAAGTGACTGGCATGACCTCTGAGCATCAACAATGATGTTTGGAGCATCAGAGAAATGAGCTGAATCCAGGAGGGCTTCAAAGTCCAACTCAGGAATCAATTGCAAAGGAAGAGTCAGCTGAGAGTTGTTCAAAAGAATGGCCAACCTGATCTTAGAGGGATTGGTTACCGTTTTCAGTAAATTGATGGAAGGAGTAGCCGCTTGCACCAGAATAGGTGTATGAGTCCTTGAGGGACCATAGAAGAGGTTCTGTCAAGCATCCCAACTCATCTGCTGGAAGAGGCGGAGGTCCGGATCTGACAAACTGTTAAGAAGCTGCTGGTAGCGGGATTCTGAGTTTGACATATGAGCAGGACTAGAGGGGGGATGTCAGACTTATATAGAAGTTGACATAATGCACTCTATAATCCATTATACTTCAATTTGTGAAACTAATTTCAAAAATTAATTAAATAAGCTTTCCAATAGAAGAATTAAGAATGACTTACAGCCAAGAGGTTATGAGTGAAATAACGAGGGCGAATAGAAATAAGTATTCTTAATCAAGCCATGAAACAAACATCAATGGCAAGAGTCTCCTGTCTAAGATGAGGAGAGAATCAGGAATTCAAGGATGCTGGACCAAGAATCCTGAATATGACAGCGGGTCATATGCCCTGATGGGGGAAAACTGGATCCCAGGAAAAATATTGTCATGAGTAAATTGATCAGCCCAGAATGACAAGAGGTCGTGGGGACCGCGCTCTGAGTAGGCGGTAGCAGGAAGAAAAGGAGGAATGCCATATGTTGAAGGTCATCCTGAGCAGCATTGAGTATTTATGAGTGTACTCCACTTAACCAATGAAGTATTTGACCAGGTGTCCAAAGTGGTGTTCCCATGCCCCAGTCCTTTTCTCGCTGGAAATATAGGCAAGAGGGGGATTTGTTGGGATTTTTGCTCATATTCCCAGCCTGCTAGATTACCTGGTGTTGCTAGGGGAAAATTCCCTAAAGCAAAGTAGATCAGAAATCGGTTGGCCCAAATTTTAGAAGAACTATGTTTGGGGGATTTTGGGATATTCACTTGGTCATATCCGTTGGGGATCGATCTGTGTGAATACTATGATGAATGGGGTCTCTCCACATTGCCACAAAGCAGTTGGGCAAGAGAGCCCATGTGAGAGCTTATAGGAAAGAGAGGGCCGCTGTAGTTAGGTCCCTCATTCGTTGGCTTGATGAGCGGTTTAGATATCCCTGGAGCACTGTGAGGATGATGCTCACACTGAGGAGGGCAGTTTGACCCCCAGAGAGAGCATACAGAGAGGCGACAGCTCTGTTGAAATCCTAGGAATGGTCCATTTGCTTCACTCAAAATCACTAGTTTTCCTTTAAATCTCAATAAATGATTTCAAAATCTCAAGATATTATTTTTATTTTTAAGGTTTTTATTTAATATATTAGAAGACAAAGTTGTCTTAAACACCTTCGCTTGGTTGGTTTTATATTGTGGAATGGGGATATGGGGAATTGGACCCCGCGGAGTCCACAGATGGCGGCTATTTGTGGGCCTATTTTGAGAATCTCAGCCTCTGAGATTCCCATCTAGGCCCATTCTAGACCATTCGTTGAGTACCCGTGGCGTTACTGAAACTTTTTCACATTTAATTTTTGTTTGAAAAAATAAATCAGAGTTTACCTCAACCTTATCACCAAAATTCCCATTTTTGGGATAATTCAGCCTGACAGCCCCTGATTCGCTGTGCTGCCCTTCACCATGGCTCTTGATAATTTCAATGAGCGGTGGATTTGGCTTGGCAGCTCCTGATTTGCTGAGCTGCCCAATGCTGTCGTTTCCTCTTTTGGTGTTATTCAGCTTGGCAGCTCCTGATTTTCTGAGCCGCCCAATGCTGTGATTCTTGCTGCTTCCGTTTTTGGCATATTTCAGCTTGGCAGCCCCTGATTTGCTGGGCTGCTCTTTGCCGTTGCCAATCTCTATGCATTAGTCCTGGGAATTAAGTTTGGCGGCCTCTGATTGTCCCAGTCACCATTTACATCAACCTTTGCCACCTTTGCCTTGAGGTTTCATCAATTTTTCAGCATCTGATTCAACAGAATGCCATTTTTGAGGGTCGTTGCCCTCAAGCCCTACGTTTTTATTTATATTGTGTACAATACTACTAGCCGTGATCCCCGCCTTAGGGGGGTTGGGGCTATGTGGCGGTTGGGCAGCGCCTTGACTGTCACATCACCCCCTCAGAGGAGAGCCCCCTGCGCCCCCAGTATTCCTCCACCTTCTGAGGACAGTTGGCGCAATCAGCAGCTGTTTGACAGGAGGATTCTTCTATCAGGTAGCTGACCCATTTCACCAAGTACCATCGCTTTTTGTGAGAGATCTTGGTGTCCAGAATCTCCTCCACCTTGTACTCCGCCTCTCCTGGGTTGTCCGACTGAACCAGCTCCAGCTTTGCTGGTATGGGTCCTTCATACTTCTTGAGCTGCAAAACGTGCAAAACTGGATGTGCGCGCGATCCTTCTGGGAATTCTAATTTGTACGCCACCTCATTCACCTGTCAAAGGACCTTGTAGGGTCCTAGGTTGACAGGTCCAAACTTCCTACACTGTCAGGGGTGTGTAGTGTTTGGCATTTATTAATACATAGTCTCCATCTTTGAGGGGTGGAGCCTTGGAGCGATGCACATCTTCCTTCCTCTTCTGAGCCTCCGCCGCCTTCTCCATGTTGGCTCTCAAAATTTCAAAATTTTCCTTTATTCTAGTCACTAACTCATCTGCCGTAGGGTTCATTCCCCCTGCGTGTCCCTCCATCATCTGTGGGTGATACTTGTGGTTTGTGAAAAAGGGCGACATTCCGGTTGATGAATACGCTAGGTTGTTGTACGCAAACTGTGCAATCCTCACCACTTGATCCAATGATCATGTCACATGGTGAGGTAGCACCGTAGGTACTGTTCATGGGTCTGATTGACCCTCTCCATCTGGCTATCTGACTGGGGGTGGTAGGCGGAGGAATGGCATGGTTTAATTTTTAGATTTTCCAGGAGGTGATCCCAGAACCTGGAGATGAACTGCGAGCCCCTGTCCAAGATGATCTCATCCGGGAGTCCATGTCAAGCAAAGACCTCCCTCATGAAGATTTTGGCCATGTCCTTCGCCATGACCTTAGAGGTGCAAGGGAAGAACTCAGCATACTTTGTTGTTTGGTCCACCACCAACATGACTGCATCATAGACCTCCGATTTTGGGAGCCCAGTGATAAAATCCGTGCTCAGGGAGGTCCACGGCATTCAGGCAATCTGCAGTGGCTTTAACTTCCCTGTGGGTTTATTTTGAGATGGCTTTGATTGGGCGCAGTTAAGGCAGCGCGCAGTATACCCTCTTACCATTCCTGCTAGGCCCAGCCAGGAGTAGTTCCACATATTAGATCGATCATTTTCCCATCCCCAGGGTGTCTTACAGGGGGTGAAAATGACATAGCTCCATTACTTCGGTTTGAAGCTTTAGTGTTGGGACCCATAGGCAGTCATGGTGCAGGATGAGGCCCCCTCCTTCCTGAAATTCTTGTAGCCTTTGCTGGGTTCCCCTCCCTCTATCTCTCTCCTGACCATTTCTCCTTATTTGGTGCATCATTGGGCTGACCGAATTCTCTCTTTTAGGTCAGCACGTTCCTCCTGTATCTATGAAAACAGCTGGGGAGGGAGCATCATGGCCATGTTGAACTCATCCAGCTCCTCCTTCGCGAAGGTCATTTTGGGTCCCAGCTGAGTAGGTCTAAGAGTAAGTTGCTCTCCCTGGGCTTATATTCTATTTTAAAATCATATTGAGACAGATCCAGGTGCCAGCGGGCTTGTCTTTGGTTCATCCTTCAGGGGCTATTGTGGAACTCAAAGGCCCTGTGGTCAGTCCATATTGTGAATGGATGGCGCGCATACAACAGATGATGCTGCCACTCATCTAGTACCGCAACAATTTCCAGGAGTTCCTTGTTATAGACAGGGTAGTTTGTTTCCGCCAGTAGCATCTTCCTGCTGAAGTAGAATACTGGGTGGTCCAAAGCATCCTCCCCTGTCTGCAGAAGGACCGCCCCAATGGCGAAATTCGATGCGTCTATCTCTACAATGAACGGGCGATTGGCATCTAGGTGCGCTAAGACTGGCGCTGTGAGGAGGGCCTCCTTGATGACCTGGAACGCCCTCTCTTCTTCCTCCCCCCATTGGAAAGGGACTTGCCCGGTCTACTGGGTAAGCGGGGCAGCTATTTCTGAGAGGTCCTTGGTGAATCTCCTCAGGAAATTCACCACCCCTAAGAAACTACTCACACCTGTCTTGTCCGTTGGCGCTGCCCATTCCTTCACTGCTGTCAGCTTTTCGGGCAGATGACTGTCCCCTTTTAAATTATTTGAGGTGTTTCGACCTTGGGACAGATATACCACACTGAGAATGTCTTCTAGCCAGTACAGGTTTCAAACTCAAAACCTGCACTAGAGGTGGAAGCATTTTTACCCACTCAGCTAACCACCCTTTGACTGTCCCCTTTTCAAATACAACGTTTCCTAGGAAAGATACTGAGCCCTTATAGAACTCACATATGGAGGGCTTTAGATGCAGGTTGGCCTTGTCCAGTGCACTGAGGACCCTCTTGACGTCCTCTGTGTGCATCTCGTGAGACTTGGAGAACACCAAGATGTCATCCATGTACGCGACGCAGCATCTCCCAATCAAGTCGCCTAGGGATTGGTCAATGGTCCTTTGGAAAATGGCAGGGGCGTTCTTGAGTCCAAACGGCATAACCTTGTATTCATATCCTAGGTGGCACTTGAATGCCTTGTACTGTTGGTGCTTGAGTACAACTGGCACTTGGTTGTAAGCGTCGACCAGGTCCAACTTAGAGAACACCTGACTCCCAGCAATCATTTGTGATATGATCGCCATTAACGGGATGGGATAGGGGTCCATTTCAGTTATGGCGTTTAGATGGCGGTAGTCCACACAGGGGCGGAGCTCGCCATTGGCCTTGGGGACCAGGAGGATGGGAGATACCACAGGAGATTTCATGGGCACTATCATCCCTCACTCCAACATATCCTTCATGTACTGGTCTTGTGCTTCCTTTGCTCTGGGGTTCAGGGGGTACACCGGGCTTCCTTTTGGGAGCTCAGCATCTCCTTTGAACTTGAATGAGAATGCAAAGGGGCCCTGTGGATCTCAGGTTGCGTTGATGGTCTTCTGGAACAGGTGTTCATAATCTCTGAATTCCTCCGGGTTTTTTTTCTCTCAGTCCCTAGGTGCACAGAGTTCATGCCAGGCCCGCTTCTGCCAGAGGTAAAGAATTTTAACAACAAAGGCTCTTGTTCCTTGGGGTGAAGCATCACCTGGCCCTCCTCCAGATCAAAATGTGGGGAGTACTTATGCCACCATTTCATGCCCAGAACGGTGGGATGGGGCAGGTTCTGGATGGCGCAAAAGTCTTCCCAGAAGTGGTGGACTCCCTGTTGGAGCTTGATCCTGGGCTCAATTTCCCAGCTTTCCAACGACTTGGAGCTGTCCGTAAGAGTCATGGTCCCCTTTTCTTGCATTTGTATTCCCAATTTCTTGGCTAGCTCTCAGTCCATGTAGTTTTCTTCGGCCCCAGTATCCACTAAAGCCCACAGTTTTTCTAACTTGGCCCCTTACTCTTTCTTCTTTCGCTTCAAAGTAAACGGAATAAACAGGTAGGAGGAACCGTTTCCTTTATTGAGCAAAGAGATGTGGGCATGGGTCAGGCGAAGGTTGTAGGTGGGGCCATTTGAGCCGCTGGGAGCAGTGGGTGCAGGAGCTGCAAGGCGTGGGGCGTTCTCCCTAGGCCCCCCTGCTCCTGTTGCCCCATATGGCTTGATATGGGCTCTGATTCCGCGCGACATCTGAGGAATCTACTATGATTCCCAGGCACAGGGGCCCTGGCTTGGGACAAGGCTAGCTGGTTTTCTACCTGGGAAGCAACAGTGACCTCTTCTTCCAAGATTGCCCCCAGGCGGGTGGCGGCCATAGCTGTGAGGATGTCTGGGCGAAGGTTCTGTCTGAACATCCGTGCGAGCTGGGAAGGAGACACTTTGGCAGCTTTGGCTAGGGGTTGGAACAACCGAGCATACTCCTTGACGGCCATTTTCCCCTGGCTGAGGGCCAAGAGCGCTGACCAGGCGGCATCCTGAGAGTCGTTTGGGTTGGCGGCTCTTTCCACAAGGTGGAGGCAATCCTCCAGAGAGGCAGGAAGGGCCGGCTGTGCTTCCAACAGGTCAGTAAGCCAGATAGACAGGTTATTCAGTAGGTCCACTATCAAGTGGGCAATCTAGAGGGACGCGGCCATTGTACCCCCAGAGGCTGCTGTAAGGCGGGCCTGTAATCTAACGTGGGAGAAGGTTCCGTGCATTACACTCAACTACTCTGGGGTCAATGCTTGTCTAAACTCGGATGTGGTGTCAACGTGTTGGACATAAGCGACTGAATTCCCTTGGGATGGGAGGAGATGAGCGGCTTCCTTCAGCAGAAACAGGATGGAAAAGATGACCATTAGGAGAGTGGTAGTATGCTCATACCAGGCAGGTAGGGCTCTCTCATATGGTCTCCCCATCCCATCCCATAAAAGGGAGATGAGGTTGAATGAACATCGTCTAATGTGACGAATGGGGTCTCTCCACATTGCCACAAAGCAGTTGGGCAAGAGGGCCGCTGTGGTTAGGTCCCTCATTCGTCGGCTTGATGAGCAGTTTAGATATCCCTGGAGCACTGTGAGGATTATGCTCACACTGAGGAGGACAGTTTGACCCCCAGAGAGAGCATACAGAGAAGGGACAGCTCTGTCAAAATCCAAGGAATGGTCCATTTGCTTCGCTCAAAATCCCTGATTTTCCTTCAAAATCTCAATAAATGATTTCGAAAACTCAAGATATTATTTTTGATTTTTAAGGTTTATGTATCTAATATATTAGAGGACAAAGTTGTCTTAAAAACCTTCGCTTGGTTGGTTTTTATATTGTGGAATGGGGGATATGAGGAAATTGGACCCCGCGGAGTCTGTGAGCAGTGGGCTATTCATGGGCCTATTTCAAGAATCTCAGCCTCCAATATTCCCATCAAGGCCCATTCTAGACCATTTGTTGAGTACCTGTGGCATTACAGAAACTTGTTCAAATTCATTTTTGTTCGTTGAGGATGAATCAAAGCTCATCTCAACCTTATCGCCAAAATTCCCATTTTTGTGATAATTCAGCCTGGCAGCCTCTGATTCTCTGGGCTGCCCTTCACCATGGCTCTCAGTACTTTTGACGAGCAGCAGATTCAGCTTGGCAGCTCCTAATTCGCTAAGCTGCCTGATGGCATCGTTTCCTCTTTTGGTTTTATTCAGCTTGGCAGCTCCTGATTTGCTGAGCTTCCCAATGCCATGATTCTTGCCGCTTCCATTTTTGACATAATTCAGCTTGGCTGCCCCTGATTCTCTGGGCTGCTCTTTGCCATTGCCAATCTCTATGCATAGGTCCTCAGAATTCAGGTTGGCGTCCTCTGATTGGCCCAGTTGCCATTTACATCAACCTTTGCCACCTTTGCCTCAAGGTTTTGTCGATTTTGCAGCATCTGATTTGACAGAATGCCATTTTGAGGGTCGTTGCCCTTGAGCCCTATGTTTCATATATTGTGTATTATACTACTAGCCGCGATCCCCGCCTTAGGGGGGTTGGGGCTATGTGGCGGTCAGGCAGCACCTTGACCATCACAAATACCTAATATCTCATTGGGTGGAGTGGCCGACGAAATAGGGGCATCTGATAGTGATTAACTATCAGGTGTACCAATTGGGATCAGTTGGGTTTCATCACCGACTGATTGGATATGAGTAGTGGGTTGCAAGGCAAGTGATGCCACCTGCAACTAGAAAATTGATTGGATGGTGAAGTGACCTGCCATAATGGGTAATAAGTCCCATTACTTAAGCAGTTCGCTAGCCAATTATGGTTGGTTTGCTTGGATCGAGAGGAAAACGTTAGGGACACATTTTCTGACTCTTCTCTTTCCATTTGAGGTCTCAAGGATGTTCAACAACGGAATCCTAGCCAAGATGGGGATGACCATCGCTGTCAAGATGAGGAAGGGTGATTTAATGGCAATGGCTGCCGTTTCAACAAAGAAGTGTCAACTGAGGGTTAGACAGCTGAATCCCCTATAAATTCCCTAGGATTCACTATAATAAAAGATAGAAAAAACCCACATTAATACGCATTTTGAACAGACATTAAAACATTATTAGTTATATTGTAGACTCGGTTATAGTTAGACTATCAGCAACAGTGTGAAGTTCCATCTCAAGGATATTATTGCATAAGGCAATAATTGGTAGACTATCAGAGAGAAGAGTAGAGATCTGAGCGGGGATCTAGAGATGAAGGGAACCACAATCAAGGATAGCTGCCGACTGTGTGTTGGGTCAAAAGAGAATGTCATCAGGAGATCTTGACAAAGATTGGGTGGACAGTAATACAGGGAATGAATCCCTATGAATACAACTTATCAAGTTTTAATTAGAAGTACTGGCCAAAGCGTTGGGCCTTATAATAGTTATAACTCAACTATGGATAATAGTCTCCATACTATTATTGGATAATATATATTCTTTACAACGCAAGGTGCATGAGGAAACTGAACCTGTGCAGTAAAAATATTACTAGGGTTGACAACCAATAATCAACCCAGACTAGTAATTTTTTACATCAGTATTCCCCAAAAAGTCATGAAAGGGATGAGGAGGTCAAAATTAAGCGCTGCCTCCATTTGATCAAAATGGGAATTTCCACTGCTTCTTCAACCAGTTTGAATTTGCACTGAAAGGTGTATTTGATTGACAGAAAGTTAATGTTGATATCAGCCTTAGATGTTGGGAGTGCCAATCTGTCACCCACTATCTTCCAAACAGCACTGTTACTGTAAGTCTTGGGGAACGTTCTTTGGCTCTCAATCAGGTCATCTTTCTGTTCCCAAATAAAAAGACACTGAAGAGGAAGGCGGTACTTCTCATCACTCAGGGAGATCTCACTCATGTAGTAGATGAGCGATGGGTGACAGCCCTTCCACTTCAGATCCCACCCCTAATACCCACACTCACCTTGGCAGAACTGTTGCGGGGAATTAGTGAAATCTGTGCTGAGATTACCCAATTTAAATTGCTCGGATCTAATTCCCAGTGGTAATCTGGCTGATGGCCAAAATTCAAATGGCTATAAAAGCATGAAGAATGAGATATCAGCTGGATTTCCTAATGGTTCCAATTTGATCACTAAACAAGTAGAAAAATATTGGGCGCCATCGATGAGGGTTTGAAGCCCTCTGATGGTAGTTTGGGCGTTGCAGCCAATGTGCTGCTGTTGACCAAACAAATGGTTAAATGACCAAGCATGGGCGGGTTGGCTGTCCCAAACCCGTTCCCAACCAAATGGACCCATCCCTATATGGGATGGCCTTGGGGGATTCCTGTTGCTTGTCAGGCCAAACGCTGTCATGCTAACTGTCAGAAACATAGTTGAGCTCTTGTTCGGACGTTTGAGGTTGAACTGACAGAGACTTGGCCCACAGCCAAATTTTGTGATGTCAGTTCCCAAAGAATAAACCCGCCCATTCCCAAACAATTCGCCGGTTAGGTCAAATTTGTGTGACCTGACCTCATCCTATCACTACCCAATCAACCACAATTAATCAGTTGCATTACACTGAGAAAATTGTTGGTTGATTTTCTTACTTTTTTTTACAAATAAAATTTTATCAAAAAACCAAATTTTTATTTCTCTTTCCAACCACGTCCCAGATGGCATTTTCCCGGTGGACCATCGGCCTGCACTCTGGGTGGGCTTTACCAATTCTTTTGGTCAGTAAGGCTCCCTCCATCGTTAATTGGGCTCAGTGAGTCCAATATTTTTGGCTCTACAACCCCGTTCTCACAAACTTCTGGCAGCAATACATGGGGATCTTATGGCCTTATATCCATCAATGGAAAGAAAGAATACATCTCCTTGTCACCCCCAATGAGATAGCCTCACATGCCAAGAATCTCGTCAAAACTATCACAGTAAGTCCACCCCCTGCAGCTAGACCTACTGAGTTAGGAATGGGTTCAGTGTAGTTTGTCGTCAGGATACTCCTCACCTTGTTGTTGCACCACCACTTTGTGGTTTCCCGTTTCCCAGCTCCATATCAAGTCATATGGTCAGCAATGCCTCTCGCATTCTGGTTTGCTTTTTGGGTGCTTACGCATCCTGACTGGCAGGCCGGTCTAAACTTCTTCTGCCATTTCCATGACAGTTACCTACCAGGATGTAAAAAATAATGTGCGTCAACTATTTGGGGGCACCTCAAAGATGTCCCAGCAAAAGGCGGAATTCTTGATGATTGGATTCTGCCATAACAAGACCCTCATGGAGTTTGCTGAATAATTTATGATAGAAGCTCATGTGCTGATTGGAGCAGAATACTTAGCAGAAGCCAACATGTGCATCGCAATGACCTCTGCGGTGAAGCCATACTGAGAGCTTTGCAATGTCAATTTCGCTGATTCTGGATGATGACGTTCACCTGCTCAAAATTTAATAGTTCTTGTGCCACATATCACATAATTTTCTGCCGCCAAATATGGAATGGAACTACCGCCTCCGCTGTACCCTCTTATTCAGGAGAATACACTTATCCAGACCACGTTCTGCCTAGCAACCCCTGGCCTTACTATAATTGTGCGCCTCATCCTCAGCCAAATTATTCTCAACAGTTTGACTACCACCCCAGGGCCATTTATGAAAATCGTCCATAACCTAACTACCAACCAGGACCTAGTTATGCTGAACACTAGCAATCATCTTACTGACCTAGCCCTGGTTACGCTGAATGCCAGCAAGTATCTTACCGATCTGGTCCTGGTTACACAAAACATCCCCAAACCTTCTGACCTGGACCCTCTTAGGAAATCAAGGACATGGCTCTTATGGGGTTAGCTGGTATTAATGCAGTTGCTCCGGCCACTTGGCACAAAGCTGCCCTAACTGTCATGTGGACTATGTGCACCAAGATCAATAGTACCAGGGAAAAGATGGAGCGGAGTAGATATGGGACTCTCACCTCTGCGAGCCCAACCCCAAACATTTGAATCAATAGTATTATATCCCACGGAAGTCCCTCAGTATGATGACGGAATTTTATACCAGCAGCCAGTTGGAGGAGTGAATGTAGTGGCATGAACTCAAGCTAAGGCTGCGGCAGATGAAAGATCTACAGAGCAACTGAAGCCATACGCCTGCCAAATTCTTGATCAAGCTTCCTCAGACAAGATGGATTCTTCTGCGGATGCACCAACTCTGAAAGAAGTAAACGTTGCCCTTCTGATAGACGCCATTGATAAGCAATCCCCAAAGTCATTGAGGGGATAATGAGTTTTCTTAAAAGAGATCCCATAAATGCCATGTACTAAACAGTCAATATTCTTCTTATTTCAAGTGTACATATTGTGATAATTTTGTAGCAAAAATAGAGTTTGCGCTATAATATATACAGGCGCTCCAGTCAACATAGTCTCCACTAAGTTGATGGCGAATTTGACGTTAAAACCTGATGTAGACCATCGAATGGTGTATGGGACTGCTGGAGAAAAAAGCACCATCTCTTAGGAATTTACAGTGCGCTACCTTTGAGGTTTAGTCCATTATTATTGTACTCCAGCAATTGTGCTACCAAACGAAAATTGCGAGTTGCTAATTGGAACTGCTTTTTTGCGACATTTTGGGGCTGTTGTTGATATGAAGGAGGAGACCCTTGCCATATTGGGACAGAGGATCCCAATTTACTTTACCTTTAGCAGAGTTCCAAAGGATCCGGTGCACATGAGCCACATCAACCTTGTATATATTGATAGGGTGATGCCAGTTCACTTCATTGGCTGAAAAGCAAGACTCAGCTCCTTCCCAGCAGATATAGGAATGCCAAGGGATACCTCTTTGAGCTGCAGGGCCTATATATATTCCTTCTAGACACCAAGTTCTAGTAAACACAGAGTTAGAGGTGGAAGTGCCTGCTGGGCTTTATGGGGAGGTCATTGGGCCCTATCATCAAAAACAGCTTGAGCCTCATGTGGCTCCAGGGATTATATTCCCAGGCGTGGAGAAATCACGGTATTGTTAGTGAACCTTCAGAGCAAACCAATGCAAATCCGATGACACCAAATAGTGGTGCATCCACACTTGACTTTAATTGAGGAGGTTCTTCAGGTTCATGATTTCAATTCAATAGATAATTTTGGCTTAACAGTCAAGATGACAGCTGCATAGTGACAGTGGTACCGCGGAATAACTTTATAGGGTATTGGAAGCACAAAAAGACTAAAGATAGCTTTATTTCAGAATTAAAGAATACTTTCACTGTCAATGATCAAGATTTAGGGTGTGCATGTGGGGTGGTCCATTGACTGGACACAGGAGACCATCCCCCAGATGTTTCAGCCAATCTGCCAATTGAGGGCAGCAGAAAATGTTGTCACTGAAGAAATTGATAAGTTGCTGGAGCAAGAAATTCTCAAACCATCCAAGAGTCTGTGGCCTTTTCCCTTTCTGATTGTAAAAAAGAAGGACGGCACCAACCACGTAGTAATAGACTACTGTAAGCTCAATAGTATTGCAAAAAAGGACTAGTACCCTTTGCCAAAGATCAACTATGCTTTGGATCAGTTAGGGGGAGCCCATTACTTCTCAGAGATGGACTTGATATCAGGTTACTAGCAAATCAAGTTACCAATGGTGGAACAGGAGAAATGCGTCATAATCACATCCAGAGGCCTTTTCCAACTGACCCATATGCAAAAGGGCTGTTTAACGCCCCGGCTATGTTCTAACGAGCCATGGACACTATCCTTGGTGATCTGAAGCTTTCATGCATCCTCATATACCTCGACAATATCAATGGTTTCTCCCAAACCTTTTCAGAGCACCTCGATCATCTAGAAGAAGTATTCCACCTGCTCACTGAGGTGAACATCAAAATTAAGCCTCAAAAATGAAATTTCACCATTGATAAGTTGGAATAACTGGGGTTTGTGGTAGACTCCAAGGGGCTGAAACCACACCCATCTAAGGTGGAGGCCATCCATAAAATGACTACACCTAATAGGTAACGTGACATACAGGTATCCTTGGGAATGGTCAGTTACTACCAGAGCTTTATCCCTAACTTTAGCTGTATTGGGGGGCCGTTATTTGAGTTTTAAAAAAGGATGATGCATCTGAATGTAAGGAATGTTGTCAATATGCCTTCAATATACTTTAGATGGCGCTGATCAGTGCACTGGTGCTATGCTACCAAATTTTGATAGGGAGTTTATTGTTCAGACGAATGCGTCCTTTTCCACTGTTGGGGCAGTCCTTTCTAATAAAGATAATGAAGGAGAGGAGCATCCTGTTGAATACTGCAGTCGAAGTCTGAACTGCCATGAGCATAATTATACCATGACTGAGCGGGAGTGCTTAGCAGTGATCTATGTGTATAAGCAATTTATAGTCTACTTGCATGGGGTAAAGTTTAAAATATAAAGGATCACACGTCGTTACATTGGTTGAAGAACCTCAAAGAGCCTGAAGGGCGTTTAGCTCGATGGGCTCTTAATCTTCAGGCTTATGACTTCAAAATCCTTCATCGCCCAGAAGTAAAGCATAATAACGCCAACTGTTTTATTGATTGCCAACCATCACTGTGACAACGGATCTCATTGATGTGAGTATGATAAGATCCTCAGCGGAAAATGCTACGAATAACTGCTCCAAGTGATCAAAGCGTTAAATGAGATGCAAGCGAATACCTTCCAATGGATGAGGGGAACTATAGAAGTAGAACAGCAATTATATGGTGAAATTTCTGCAATCCTCAGCACATCCCAGGATTATTATGAGTGCCCAAAAGGCAGTTGGCATGGTGGTGTGCGTAAGACAATGGAGTTGTTGCACTTTTGGTAATATTGGGAAAACATAAACTTCGTCATGATCAAAACCATTTTCTGTTGCCACCAGTGCCAAGTGGAGAAGCCATTCTGCCAGAAGACCTCGTACTAGTTAGTGAAACCACATTTTGATTGGAATGCAGTTTCCCTTCAATGTCGTTGGGCCTCTGTCAATGGAAGCCAACCGGTATAAGTACATTTTGGTTGCAATTGAACACTTAACCAGATGGCTGAAGTGTGAGTGATATGGATCTAGGGGCGGTCACAGTGGCCAAGTTTGTAATGGAATGTATTATCCAGCGACATGACTGCACTCAGTTCATTCTTACTGATAATGGAATCAACTTCACCTCACACATCCTTCCCAAATTGAATGAGCTTATGGGCATCTGCAGGGTTCTGATGACTCCATATCACCACAAGTATAACAGAATGGTTGAACAGATTAATGGGACACTGGTGAACATCCTTAGGAAGCTGATAACTGATTGGCCCTCTGATTGGAGTTCCCTCATGTCTACTGTTGTCTTCACTTATAATATCATCTGTCATTATGCTACAGAGAAGAGCCCTTCCAACTGTTATACGGAAGGCACCCCGCTCTTCCAGAATTGCTGTATTCGTGTTTAAAGAGACTGGCAGAATGGATCCTCACTGTTACTTGACGATATAGCTGAAACATTGATCAAGTTGCAAATGATAGCATACTCCTTTAGTCTGTCCAAGAAGATTAGGAATTAGGATGCTGATCAGGCACAACGTAGCAGGTTGACCCAATTTCAATAAGGTGAGATGGTTTTGTTCCATGACCAGCAAAGGTTTGGGCGGAAACACAAGCTGGCCAACATCTGGGTTGGTCATTTCGAAATAATTGAGAAAACCAGTGTCAATGAATATACCATCAAAGACCCACCAAGTGGTCAAGTCATTAATTGAGTACATGCAAAGTTTCTCTGAGATTATAAATAATAGGAGGCTTATCATCCAATCAAAGGGGGTGGATAATATTGAGATTCTGATATGACAAGATGATCACCCTGAAGAGGTATGATGGAATGGTGAGAATCCACTGACTAGGATGATATAAGCGAGTATTTGAGTGCCTTGAGATGAGGCGATATTGGGTTATAACAGGTTGTTATTGGATTGCCTCCAAATAAGGTGATAAGCCGATGTTGACATTCAATGAATACAAATTAGATCGTCTCAAATTAGGACGATAGAGAGTTAAAGAATAATAAGCCAAAATCAAGGAGAATTAGCAGAATATAATAGCCCAAGCTAAGATAATGGTATCATCTGAAGTCGCTGGTATATAAACAAGATGGGTGATTTAGTGAGTAGTTAGTTAGTAGTAGAAGAGCAGAACAGCGAAGAATCGCTGTAGTTATAAAAAAGAAATAAAAGTGTTTTCAGGGCAATTGCTCCTATTTTCTTATAATTTCAGTCTATTCGGAGGACTGACAATCCCCACATTGTCTGTCCATTGCTCAGTGTGTTTGACATGTGTGACCCTTATGGCGGATCCCCACAACACAGCCCAAAATTATAACACTGTGATTAACTTAGAATTTTCTTCCCAGATGCAGTGTAAAGAGGAGTGGCAACACTTGAGAGCCAGGGGATGAACTTCTTATGGAAGTCATATTTCTCAAGGAAACTGCGTAACTCTGTGAGAGATGATGAAGTAACCCAATTGTAAATGGCCGCTTCTTTGTCTGGGGCAATCATGTGGCCATGGGAGAAGATAATGTTCCCCAAGGACTCAACCATGGGCTGGAAGAGCTCGCACTTGGTAGCCTTAATAGTAGGATTTGCCTGTTCAAGTCGCTCCATGACTCAATGAGTGGTGGGCATGAGATTCTGCATCTGGGGAGAAGACCATTATTCGTCCATGTATGCTATCAGGAAGGTTCCCATACGGTTTCCCAAGACAGCATCAATGAACCTTTGAAAACGGGCGGGGCGTAATTCAAAACAAGCGTCAGGACCATGAACTGGTAGATGCCTTTCTGAGTGCGAAAAGTGGTTCACCACCTCCTGGCTTATTTAATATGGTTTTGGTTGTAGGCACTAAGGCAATCCGCTTGCTGAACACCCTTGCCTTCTCCGCATAGAGGGCAACATGATTCTCCAGAGAGAGGATGGGGGTCAGATACTGTCCCTTTGTTAATATTTCCATATTCAATACAGGGACGGTGGGATCCATCATACTTCTCTACAAACAGAGGGGGAGAACACTAGCAAAGATTTCTTGAAGATTTAACCATTGGAGAGCTGACATTAACCAAACCGTCCAAGGTGGCCTATTCCCTCAAGGACAAGTGACAAATAAGTTAAATATATTGATGAGGTCAACTTTCAACTTGAACTCAAATCCACACTTGTAGTGCCAGGGGATTTGCGGGCCTTAAATGGACCAAACATGTTCGCATATAGTTGGATGCACTCAGGCAGGATAAGTGCCAGGGTTGGGGTGAAAGTCAGTTAAATAGAGGCTAGGCCCGCCTTAGGAGAGGGCCCCATCTTCTAGGGAGCGCTTTTACTTTTATCCAGACAAGGTAAGTAATCGTGACTCCTCCAGGGAACTTTGCATGCATGGTAGAGTCCACAAGGTTATTGAAGATTTTAAACCGTCGCCATTAGCCAACACCCATAATAAAGGGGTACAGGAGGCTTTTAATAAAGGAGAAGCTCCCCACAAAGTACACATCTCCTGCAACAAAGGGAACAGGTGATAATACATAGTAGTTTGGAGTGGTTTGAGACGCCCCACCTTTCAAAATATGACCAACACCTAAAGGAAAGTACAGGGCCTTCGCCAGCTCTTGACAGATAAAGTTTTCAGTAGCGCCAGTGTCCACCAAAGTGAGTGCTTGGAAATTTTTACCTGTAGAGGATAAGGTAGCCAAGAACAAGAAGTATGCAGAGGAGGATTTATTTTAAAGGAACCAAGGATGATAGGATATATCCAAGCCTAGAGGGTAGAGTGTGAGTGAGAGTATAGCCTGAGTATTCAACAGCGTATGACTTCACTTTGCCATGAGTAGCACACGGGATTTGAATGGAGAAGGGTATCTTAATGCTCTATGTTCATAGAGAGGGAGATCCTTATTGCAAGTGTCTACACCAGTCAGGACGACCAAAATTTTTAAGTTTTGTCCAAGGAAATTACTCTTCAATCATTTTTTCATGGACATCTACTTACTTATGGATAGGGTCTATCAATAAAGATGACTCTGTATTAATAGGGAAGAGTTGTCAATTAGTCCAACTGGGCACCAGGTTGGGCAGGAGGCATAGGCTCTAAAACGGCAACAGAGAGCCCGTGGCTACAGTGAAATAAATGCTTTGAAAGAAACGGGTAAAACTTAGACCCCCTGTTTTTGAGATTAAAAGCAAGGAAACTCCGTGGAGCGCAGCGGTGCAGGACCTTAGTTATGAGACCCCCCTTTGACGGAGGTTTCAGCCTCACCTTCCATTGAGCTCGCTGTTGGTTTTAAGTGGTACTGGGAGAGAACATAAGAGGAATATTCTATGGGCAGGTTGGAAGTGTCTATACCAGCTATGACCTCATCTGTATATGTCACCACAGGATCTGAAACTTGACTGGTGTCAGGTGTACCAAAATAGGTTCCCTGATGGTGCACCACAAAGATGGAAATGTCAAGATCTAAGACAAGTAGTTCCGCGGTATAGTTAGGCTTGGAAGCTTTAATGCTGTTGGACAACAGAAATGCAAGGATGGAGCATGTCCCAGATAAGGAGAGAGGGTTATCCCATATGCCAAGGGCAGCACCAGCATTATCTAGGGACTTGTGGAGGAAGGCCATCTTCAACTGTTAAGAGAATCCAACTTTGATACCTTCTCTTGGAACAGGCGCAAATACTGTGACGTAATGAAGTATCCTTAGGCCAAGTGGACAAAGGAGTTATAGTCCTCAAAGTTGGCAGAGCTTGTGAGGCTTGACAAAGGTTTCCATCGCGGGGAGAAATTCTGAGGAGAAATCTAGAAGTTTTGTCAGCAAGAGTAACCATTGGTAAGCTCCTTCTTAATTCTCACGGAGCAGCTGCTGGAAAGGGTTGATGTCAGCTAAATCCTTGCCTTAAGAATTATTGCGGGCCTAAGTTTGGACAACGTGGTGAAGAATACTTTTCAACCTTTGAATCGCGTGAGTGAGGGAAGATTGAGCTGATAGTGGAAGTTACTACACATTTTATGAGCTTCTTGAATGAGGAGAGCTGCGCAACACCCCATCACACCTTTTGGATAAGGTAACAACCAAGGCCAGGAGGGATACAACAGTACCATACCAGAGCCACTTAAAAAGGGGACAACTTGGAGAGGGTGGGCTGATGCTAGCCACCCAATAAGAAGAAACTCACAATAAATCGAGGCTTTTCTCAGATAATGTAAAGAAAACTGAGCGCAGGAGGTCATTGGAGGAAAACCGCTAGGAAAAAAGTGCCAAAATAAGGCAAAGTGGTCCAACAAAAGGAAGCAACGTCATATGCTCATATGCTATCTCAATTATGAATCCAAAAAAATTTTGTATATAAAACGCACAACAGACAGACGACAATTATCAAAGCCATGAGTCCCTGAGAGCTGTCTTTTTTAGTATAAGAAATGAGGTAGAACGCGGCGAAATAAGTTGTGGCAGAGTTGGCAGAGTAGGCCGCAGCGTAGGTGCAGTTTTGCGCCCAGGGTGGGATTTAGACCAGATCAGGAAAAGGAGTCCGACCATAAGAAGGTTTTAACCAAGGCTTTCTTGAATAAAATAAACAAAAAAGTATGGAAACCTGAGCATACTATCCCTAAACTTTATAAAATTTAATGTTTTTAAGCAATAGTGGTACCTAACCCATAAGGGGGAGCCACCACGCATCTTTATTTGCAAATGGGCCAAACAAAGGGATTATTAGATATATAAAAAATTTAATATGGCACCTCAGCTAACAGCCTAGGAAGCCAAATCAGAAGGCGAGAAAGCTTTAGGGAAACTTTTGTCTGGCGCCCACTTTAGCTGGCGGACCATGATGGACAGCATTGGGGTAGAGTATCAGCGACATGGGGCATAAGGAGGTATAGTTGTGGGTTTTCTTCGTTTATGAGGCCAGCTGTTTCCATCGCCTCAACGTAATGAGCAAGTAGATACTCGGCAAACATGATCAGAGTCAGCACACAAGTAAATGACATGATGCGCTGGCGGGTTTCAGGATAATTAGGTTAAAAAGAGAGGTTTTTTTTGCATCAATGCAGGCACAGCTTGCACCAAAACCCAGCTCCTCAATCCCATAATTAAAATTTAATGTTTTTCTGAGAAAATCAAATGCTTTACTTATATTGGGCCTAAAACTCTGAGAGAAGACTTTTGTTGGTTTTAAAACAATCTAACAAAGCCCAATCTGAATCTCTTTCCACTCAGTGTAACTTTCTGAGCAAAATTATATTAATTAAAAAGTAAAAACTTGATTGCCCACTGTAGTTTCGCTCTGATGTCCTCAGATTCCCTGCCGCTGCCACAATGTGGGGCAGCGGCGAAACTCCACCACCATTTTCCATCTGACAGGAAAATGCACTCGGACTTGCTCACCCAGTCATACCAAACCCCTGTGATTCATTCCTCCCATGAATCTTGATGCCCTCCTCACTTGAACCCAAGCAGTGCCCCATTGCCCCCTGGTGCTCCCCTAGAGCAACATGCATTTAAGCCTTAGGATCAAATATGGGAAACTTTATCCTACCATAACCAAGCCATTATCAAAATGGCTCAGGTGGTGATGCGTCCCACCACATTTATTAACTTCTGCCCTATAAGAGGTATTTTGATCTTAGCTTCACCTGTGAAGCTGCTGCTGACACTGCAGCAAATGTGTCCCTGGCTTTCCAAGGTACCTCTCTCCCCACAAATCAGACCTGGCTCCTAGCGGATATCACTTTGGTGGTTTAGTTTGCTGGTTTGCCCACCCACCTTCCCCCTGATGTGCTCCACCAGGAGCCGATGGAAGGTTTGGCATCCTATGGCTCCAACCCCAACCTGCAATTTATGGTCCTAAATGGGGCCACACGCCTTGCTGGGCCTCAGGCGTATACCACAATCAGCCAAAAACAAACAAAATTTGCCCTGATGATTCCTCCTTACACCACTATCCCCTCTGCCCCTGACCATCCGTTCTATGCCCACGTTGAGGGCAGATGGACGATTTGTCCGTCCTGTTTTGAGTTAGACCACTCAAAATGCTTTGCCCATATCTAGCAGCATCTGATGATGCTGATAGTTCATCCAATGGCCACCAATCCGCCAACCACCCCACGCCAATTCTGGCATGGGGTACGATCCTACCTCCCTCTCCCCTAAAGCCTGTTGCTGCAGCTGTATCTGCAGCCACCAATCAGCCTCCTCCTCGCCCCAGTGCCACACATGATTCTTCCAACCAAGTGCAGGATTGGACCCCAGTTTGATCCCATGCACCTCCAACAAATCAACCAATCCTCAACCATACGCCAATTCCCCAATTCAAATTTTGCCAGAACCCATGGGAGTTTTTGGATGAAATTGATGAATCAGGTAACATCATTGAAGAACCATTGCTGCAAGTCGACTGGTTCTGTAATGCAAAATGGGATTTCAAATACCCCCCTCATCTATATACCCCACAGCCAAATGCTGAACCATTCCACAGCGACCACCAGCTTACAGTGGAAGCAGCCGCCACACCAGATAGTCATCCCCTCCACAAAGCCACCGCTAAATCAGTGGCAGCGCTCACAGGAGGAATTCCACCTCATGTTATCCCCAAAAATCTTAAACAAAAAGCAAGATTAATTTAAAGCAACTATATAAATATGTCACCAACGCTATCCAGAACATGATAACTGAGTCATGGAGTCCAAAAGCTAAGCTTACCAAAACCAATATTGCCACATTCGTTAAACTACCAGATGCCTGCATTAAAGCTGAAAAAGATTTAGCTGAATATATTACTGCCATTTTTATGGTTAGTAATTAAACAGAAGTACTAATCATCAGAGATATTGAACCACATACTGTTAATGCCCTGACTCCCTTTCTATCTGCCTTAGCACAAACCCTACTCTGGAAAGAGATAGCTGATGCTGAAGATGAGCCCCCCATCCCCCTCCCCTTCCATAATTGAGGGATAAACAGTCTCCGCTGCCCACCTAGTTGGTTGTTTTTGTTCGGTGCATTTCATTCAATTGCTCATTTGGGCAATTTTGTTTGAAACAATTAATTACGTTATTTTAGTTTGGTTTTTAGTTTGGTAATACAACCCCTGGTCAGCTTACCTCAATTAAATAAATAGATTAAAGTAACCACTAACATCACACTTAAAAACAATTAACTTAAATTAAATCTACCATATATGTGGCATTTAAAGAATTTCGTTTAAGATTAGGCAGAACAATTCAATATTAACTAAATCAATAAAAGCTTGAAAAATTAGTATAACTTCAACTTTATACTCAAAATCAAAAGATTAATCAGACTAGCCAGATAGATAGAGGTCAGCAAGTAGAGCTTATAGCTATAACTATAACTATATTTTAACTAAACTAAATAATTCAATGTATCAGCAATTCAGTGTTTTACTACCCCCACATGGGCTTTAGTATGTCTGTGTGAGTCCTTTTTTCATCAAGTCTGAAATGTTAAGACTTTTGCAAGTGGTCTAGGATAGTTAGAATCAACTGATGAACTCACCAAATTACACAGTGATCAACTGAATTTCCCTTCTCTATCAAATCTGCTAGGTTCAGTTTATCTTTTAGAGTGATTGAGGATTGTTGAATAAACTGAATATTTCACAAAATTCTCATTTAAAAATAAACAAAAAATAGTAGATGATAAATGATTAAGCTTAAGGTTAACTTAGAGTTGCAGGGGCTTTTCTTTCCCATAACAACAACTTTAGTTACTATGATTCGATTTGAACAGCAAATTTGGATAATCACACACAGGAAAGATGGGCGACTTTATCAATAAAAATAATACAACATGGGCGAGCGTTACGGCGAGCGGTGCGCTTAACAGTGCAACTAGGGCAAGAAACGCCCTGGAGGGGGACCAGGAACCCAATCTGTAAATAAATCACAAACTCAGACACTGTCTGGGTTTATGGTATTTACTGTAAAGCACGCGCAATATATGTACATTCAATTCAACCAATACTTGTCAAAGGTGGAGCATGGGATCAGACTCTTCCTTGGGGATGAGTCACTGACCCTGTGGGAGAAAACATGTGAGACACAGCCCTCACTTTTCCCTCACGTGGTGTACATAGCCACCAACAATATGGGCTGTGGCTGGATCGATATTGGTTTTAAAACAGCCAATGAAGCTGATGCCACAGCAAAAGTCTGTGTGGAAATTTCCCTTCCTGAGGGCAAAAAAATTGTGCACACCGCGCGCACCAGATGGAACAAAGCAAAAACTTTGTTCATCTCTTTTGAATCGCTCCCCGCCAACCTTCCTCATAAGGTAATTGAGGAGGAGCTTCGCAAAGGTCTTGTGGCCTACAGAGAAATTCAGCAACTCAAATTACAGTGATTTTGCTTGATGCCCAACCTGTGCATGGGCAAAGCTATTGCCATAATCAACCCCTTCCCAGAAGTGGAAGAGGACTTATTCAGAATTCCCTGCACAGCAGAATTTCACTTCACAGATGGGGGCCAGTCAGCCGCATTCTGAGTTACACTGGAACGTGCACCGCCCATTTGCAACCACTGTAACTATCTGGGCCACAAGGAACATGCATGCCCTTGGAAAGAGGGCTTAATGGAAAATGATTTTTGTGAGGAAGCAATGGATCAAGATAATGAATACTTCGCCAAAATGACTGACGGTAACCAACTATTCCGCTGAGGTGAAGATGGACTATACTCCATCGTGGACCCAGTTACAAGTAAACAGCATAAAGTGGCACAAAAAGCCCGCAAGCGAGCAGCAGCCAAAGTGGCAGCACACGCGGAGTCTACCATTAACCCCAGACAAATTTGGGAGGATAATTCAGATATTCACCAAGCCAACCAATCAGAACAATATTCCCAGGTCAAAAATTTTCACAGTAACCTGAATGAGTCACAAAGCGACATCAGTCATGCACATACTGAGGAACAATGCAACCGCAATTTGGGCAAAAATGCGGTGCATAATTCACCAAAGTTGAACCTCAAAAAATATAAAATCCAATCAACAATCTGCATCAAATCAACACGAGACCTGTGCGGGAAAAGTTGATGCAAATGCAAAAAACCGCAATTCCCTTGAATCATTGGGTCAGATCAAGGGAACCAACAATGGCAGTGAAAGAGTTGGAGTACAGATGCGGAGCATGGCCAAAATGAGCTGCGGTGGGATAGGACCAGAGGGCCCTCCCAACTGCTCCTGAGGCGCCGTGGGCACCTCAGTGTCAATACGGATGCTAAACATCGTGGGAGCCAGGGCTCATATGTCCCAAGCCAAAAAGCTGGAATCCTGCAAAAACCTCTTGTAGATATCTTGGCCATCCAAGAAACCCACTGTCTACAAGGGGAAGAAGGATCCTGGTCAACCAGGGTCGCACCATCACAATCAGTATATTCGTCTCACTGTGGGGTGATTGTCTGAAACAACAAAAAATTTAAAATTACAAATTCGTCATCACACTTGCACAGTCAAGTCCTGGTAGCAACAATCACATGCCAAGAGGAAATAATTTTGATAGCATGTATCTATGCACCATGCACTGCAACTGAGAGAAAACATTTTTTTGAAAACATTTCTAGTCTCACTCTCCCACCAGATACCATTTTGTTAGGCGATTTCAACTGCTGGGATAACCCCAAATGGATCGATGGCCTAATCCCATAGGATACCCACCTAGACACATTGAATTTTGCACAATGAAGGCATCTATTGGCTTACAGGATGCTCTTCCCCCCAGTTCACCACTCCTTCCCCACATGATGTGGCCCAACATACGTGAGGGAGTGCTCATATTGATGAGTTGCATTACCCACATCCTCATCCCGCAATCTCACCACTCAAGAATCTCCAAATTTATAACAAAAAAGGTCAATTTTTCTGACCATCAATTAGTTACGGTGCAGTTAGCGCCAACCCAATCCCACACACAGATGTCGCCTTGGAGAAAGCTTCACCCAGAAAATATAAAATTTCCTGAGATATCTGACTGGGTTGAAAACAAGGCTACAAACCCAGAATTCCTAGCCCCATTCACTTCAGATCCCATCAGAAGATGGGAAAATTTCAAAAGGATTTAATCAACAAAACCTGACATATTGTATCACGTAAGTACACTGCGGACACGGCCACAATCAAGCGTACCTTGGCGGAACTAGACCACCTGGAAATAAATACTCTGAGATATGGCTATAGCCCCAACTGGAGATGCAAATGGGAAGAAATTTCTGCCCAACTTAACAGTCTCATCTTTGAACACCAACACAGAATCAAAGTATCAAACAAAGGTAATTTCATAAAGGAAGGCGAAACCTGTTCAACATACTTTTTCCACCAATTTAACTCCTGCGGAAACCAGCCTGCATGCACACAGGTCTGCAAGACCAATGGCACCATGGCAACAGACCCTGAGGAGGTCAAGGCAGAAGTACACCGTTATTACACCAAATTGTATCGCAAAACGCCAACAGATTCACAAAAATTAAAGAATTTATACAAACTGCTGAGATACAAAGTACACCACCATTTTACAATATACTATCCCTTATTACACGGGAGGAGCTTTGGGAGACAATTCGCAGCGCACCACGTAGTAAATGCCCAGGGCCTGATGGGATACCCTACAAATTTTACAAAAATATTTTCAACAAATCGCCCCCTCCTATTAGCGTCAATGAACCAGAGTTTTTGGAAACACGCCTATTACCAGGAGGCCATGAATCCTACTTTTAATTTGTATAAAAATAATGACAAGTTGGACCTAGCCAACTGGCACCCAATTGCACTCTCCAACACTGACACAAAAATTCTAGCAAAACTTTCTAACATCTAGATTAGGCGCAATTGCATCTGACGTCCTATCACCCAACCAGTTTGGGTTTATACCAGGGCGTTCAATATGGAACAACATACACCCTGTCGCAAACATTTGCCAATCCAAAGCAACTGGTGCCCTGGTCTTCTTGGATCAGGAAAAGGCGTATGACCGTGTGAGCTGGCCATACCTAAAAGAATGTCTACATGCCTTCAAACTACCACCAAGATTCATAAAGTGGGCGATGCTCCTAACAGAATCTGCAACCATGGCTGTATGCGGCCCTGGATTTCTAACAAACAATATCAAACTACACAGAGGGCTCAAACAAGAGGATCCCCTCAGCCCACTGCTATACAATTTCAGCTTTGACCCGCTCCTCCGAGTAACTGACTCACGTCTCATGGGGATAACCGCACAAGGACAACCAACAGTCAAGATACTGACCTTTGCAGATGACTGCTTAGTAGGTATAGCAAACAATGAAGATGCCTGACAGCTGGAACACACTCTAGAGGAATACTCCAAGGTGAGCAATGCATCGCTCAACAAAAGGAAGACAGAAATCATCCTCTTAGGCAAATACACAAACAATTGGGCCACAACATCAGAACCTCATACTAACACTCAAAGAAAAAACCCAATTAATTTACCCTTTGCAACACCTCCCGCCACCACTCCTATCTGACACCTTGGAATCTGGCTATATCAAGAGGGATATGCTAATAAGACAATGGAAAGTAACCCGTTACAACGGGTATCCAAAAGCGTAGCCTCCCTCAAGGGGAGTACCCCAGGACTAACAGGACGAGTTACAGTTGCTAACTCGCGCATCCTCCCAATACTGTGGTACCAGGCCCATGCAATAGCCTTCTCACCTACCTTTATAACCTCAATTCGCGCGCTTATCCAGGGCTGGCTATGGCTTGGTTCTCACCCTCCTATACGGATGGAAGCACTATTTGGTCCGCGCTCAAGCGGAGGCATGGGACTAATAGATTTTGAGAGCCATGCCAATCACATCCTAGGTACCTGTATAAAGGAAGTCCTTGCTCCAGACCTCCCACAACAACATTGGTCCAGAGCAGCAAGGAAAAACTTTGCACAGGCGCTCAAAATTAACAAACCCACATAGTCCACCCAGACTACTTTCATACCTTGCAAAGCACCCTACTGCAATGGGACCGCATGAAACCTCCCCTCATTTCCAACATATCCTCCGAACTATCTGCCATATGGGATGGACCATAGAGAACATGGGTACTATACAGGGAAGGGGACGACCCAGCCCCCAATTCAAATTAAGAAACCCAGAAAACCACCCCCAGAGATATATGCTCGCAATAACCCCAAACATAGCTAGGATAGAATACCTAGATATGTTGGACATTTCCTATGATTTAATCACACAGAAGGCAATGTGGAAAATGACACACCACCCACTCCTACAGCTGAGGATAAGAGCAAACGCTTGGCACTGTCTGAGAAGGACCTATAGGATGGCGGACTGTTCTAACTCCCTCCACAAAAGATGTGCAGTATGTGGAGGGGAGGGATCCCTACATCACCGCCTAGAAACATGCCCCCAACCAAAGCTATATGGCAGGAAGTCGCACGCCTGCTCAAAATTCAAACCGAACAGGAATTCTCAATATCAAAGAGCATCTTCACGCTCCAGATCGAGTCACCAATCCCATCCACACTCCGTTTCATAATAATACACATTGCAATGTGGACAATACACACAATTGCATTAGATGCGTTCAAGGGCACGGTCCCAACCATTCATGGGGTTATTAACAGATTTCATGTCCACTTACTAGAGCACTTCCAAGCCTGGCTCTATGGATATATGAGACCTTGCAAAAAGCGCTCATAGAATCATGGTTCCCACTCTTGTTCCTCCATACAGACCCTTTCCTTCACATCTGCTCCATATCAGGGGAAACCCCTCGGAGTAGCGCACCAACCCCCCCATACCTGGCAGTCCCGCTGGCAACAGGGGTAACTTGAGTACCCTGGGGTGCCCAATTTTATATTTGTCAGTTATTCCCTTAGTTTCACATATATTCGGTAATGTCTGTCCCCTGGTCAGCTTACCTTAGTTAAATAAAGAAACTTAGATTTGCAGGTTCAATTTCTCAGCTCTGTCTATTTACCATTTAATTTGAATTTTTATTCAATAATTATTTATATCAAATAAACTAAACCTCGCTTTAAAATTATCTATCATCTAAATTTTTAACTTGCTCAAGCTACTTAATAGTAGCAAATTAAATTAGCCACTAACATCATACCCAAAAACAGTTAACCTCCTTTAAACCAAATAGATGATGATCCTCTCTCTCACTTTGCTCACTTTTGGTAGAATCATAGTTTGAAATCAAGTAAAAACAGCTCCACTTGTCATCACCCTATTCAAGTTACCTATGTTAATGCATTTGACGCCTGCTGCCCCCATATGGGGCAGTGGTGCGCCACCTCCTAATACTTTTAGCCATTGCCAAAATGTTCTTGGGCTGGCTAAGCTAGCCCTCAAATTCTTCAGGATGCTATGTCCCGCCTAAGGACTTAGCCTTACATCTTGCCTAAGCCCAGGCGATGCCACGTTGCCCCCTTGTGCTCCCCCAGAGCAACACGCAATTTGTCCTTTGGGTTGAATATAGAAAGTTGTTCACCTGTTCAGATAAAGCTATTATCAAATTATCCCAGGCTGTTATGCAGCCTGCAGGCTTCATTGACTTTCGCCCCTTCAAAGGGTATTTTGATCTTGGATTCTCAAGTGAATCTGATGCTGCAGTTGCAGCTACCATCCACCTGGTGCTCCAGGGCACCCCCTCACAACTACTCATACCCAGTTACCCACTGATACCACTCTTGTGGTTCAGTTTGCAGGCCTCCCACTCATATACCACCCAAAAATAATGAATAAAATTATTGCTGAATTATTGGAATATGGTTCTGATCCCATAATATAATTCGTTGTTCCCAATGAAGCCACTCACCTCACAGGCCCCCATGCATTTGTGACTATTCATCCATAATCAACAGAAATAGCCCTCTCAATTCCCCCTTGCACCATTATCCCCTTTGCCCAGACCATCCTTTTTGGGCTCAAATGGACGGAGGGCATACCATTGCCCTACCTGTTTTGAACTGGACCATTTAAAAAGATGCTGCCCCTACATCTCATGAGCCATGGCATCCACACCTGACTCTTTGCACAAAAATCCTATAGCTGATCAAATAGCTTTTTTTGAATGGGACACTAACCTTCCCCCTCCCCTCAAAGTGGCAGCCACAGCAACCACTGAATCAACCAACCAAGAATTACCTCAACGAATCTCTTCTCCTGAACCCACCAGTCAGGAGCCAAAATGGACTAAAGTAAGTTCTAAACCATAATCCCAGCCACACGCCACAGAAAACCCATATGCAAATACTCCAATCAAATTCAACCAAAATCCATGGGATTATCTGGTTGAGGTTGATAAATTGGGTGATCTTATCCCCAAATCCAAATGGGCTGGGCCCCCTCCATTTAAATTGTATTTCAATAATATATATGCGGCCTAATTTCCAAAGCGCCATCATGTGCCTCGCCCTGATGCCACCACATTCAAAAGTGAACACTGACTAGCTGAAAATGCAGTTATCTCCTCAAATGTCACCCAACCCATAAAGCTGTTGCAAAATCAGTTGCAGTACCGGCTACAGGACTGCCACCTCCTATCCTATTTAGTACCATGCTTCCAAAACATAAAAAAGTATATATCCAATACTATCAGTTGGAAAATTCAGCTGTTCAAAATGTTGTGGCTGTCAAAGTTTGGCCCAAAGACCCACATTACCTGCAACAACCTTGCAATCATTGCCACCCTGCCTAAAGTATGCCTTGAGGCTGAAAACGCACTTACAGACTATATTATCACCATCCTCATCGCAAACATTGAGTTGCAAGCACCCCTTTGTTATCTTAACCCCATTTCCATAATGCGCCCCTAAATGCTATCAGCTTTGTGCCGCTACATGTTCCTGACAGATGAGGAAGAAGAGCCTCCCAATCCCCCTTCACCCACCACCCTAGATATATAGCAGTTTCTACTTCTGACTTGGTTGGTGTGTTTTGTTTAAATTTCACGTTAGTTATAGTGGATCTGTCTGTTTGGTTCCAATTTTTTTTATTTTTAAATTATAGCTTGTTTAAGCATCAGTAATGTCATTCACCTTGTTTTCATACCTTAAATAATCAATAAACCAAATAGATAATAATAGGTGATTTTAGTTTGAGATGAGACTGTCAAATCACATCAACTAAATTACTTACTTAACTAAAGCTTTAAAAATTAAAATAACTATCAACTTTATACTAAAAATCACAAGGAAAAATTGAACCAACTAGATAGATGGAGTTCATCAAGTTGATTATATGGCTAAAACTATAACTATAAATTAAATAAGCTAAGAAATTCACTGTATCAAAAATTTAGTGCTTTCCCGCCTCACTTGGACTCTGATATGTTTGTGTGTGTTTTCTCAATTGAGTCTGATAGGCTCAATTTTATTTAGCCAAGTAGTTGAGGATTGTCAATTTTAATCGAATAATTCATCAAATTATCAATGATCAACTGAATGTCTATTTCTCTATCAAGTCTGATAGGTTTAGCTTATTTTGTGAGTGGTTGAGGATTTTCAAATGAATTGATAATTCACCAAACTTCTTACCTGAAACTAAGCAAAAACTAGAGCCTCATGTGGGGTGGCATAGCACTGGATTGCTGATACAGCGAATATATACTTATTGATCACCAAAAATCTAAAAATACAATTTTTTATCTTGTCTCAATTTTTCCTTTTTGCATATATAAGATCATATAAATGTATTAAATATTAATTAGATAAGTTAATATTTAGGCTTATGAGCTAGTTTAGTTTGCATCTCATCGCAATAAAGGTACTTTGAGTTTAAAAAGCCCCAAAGGACTCCTAGTGCAGGAAATTTTGTGGGATGAAGGCCTGGGATACTTCCCCCTACCTCACTAGGGCTGTGAAAATCTAAACATCACCAAATGTGGGCCCAAACGTGATTTGGGTATAGCTTGCACTACCCCAAAACTTACATATGCCCAACATGTTTAAGTAATGGGCAAACCTTCTGCACCAAGCAAGACAGGTGATATACCTCTCATCTCCCTTGCAGGAGACAAGACCCATTGACCCCCAGGTTTAAGGTCCCTAAGGGGGAGAAGCTAAAGCCCTCACCTTTGACACCTGCTTTTTTGTGGAGTTGTGTTCTTTGGCCCCTTTTTGTCCAGAAAGTTTTAAAGTCCTTTTGGATCAGACGTAATTTTCTTGCATTATCACTTTTGCCACCAGCTAGCTCATGCTGACTGAACTGGAAGCTAGCTAAGCCTCAGGCCAACTCAGCAAACTGCAGCATTTATTGTAGGCGGGCGCACCAAAGCGCAGTCAACCAAGATTGCCCCTCCCCTGTTCTGGGGTCTGCATCTACACAGCCCCAGTCTGCGTGGAAGCCATTTACAGGAACCATTCCTGACTTGTACCTTCCCTCATGTCTATATTTTCCCCTCAATTAGTGGTTGCTGCCATGAGAACAGGCTACCACAGTCATCACTACCATCCCACACCTCTTTCAGGACACTATAAGACCCAGCCAGTGTGCCTCTCTAGGTTCTGGTGTTCACTACTCAAACATGTTTCCATGATCTTTCTCCAGTTGCGCCACAAGGAGGCCCCAGCTAACCTTATCTAGCTTCTGCAATAGTAAACTTTGTTTAATTTTACTTATTTTAATAATAGTAATTAGATAATTTTAATCTAATTTAATATATATGTAATTAATATTTATATAAGTTCCACAATGAAAGCTTATGAAGTAAAAATAAATCAAGTGAATAAAAGAATTAAATGAGTTAGACGTATAAATATAATGAAATGAATCAAAATAAATAAAGTGAAATGAATTAAATGCATAAATTGAATGAGATGAAGTTAATTGATTAATTAACAAGTAAGGTTAACCAGAAATCGAACCTGCAACTTTAAGTTAACCTTAAGGTTAAAGTTGATTGGCAATCATTTATTGCTTTACGTTTTTTTGAGTGAGCAATTTTGTGAATTATTTTAAACTAGCATGTAGCCTCAGCTTTGCCTGAGGTTAATAATTCTACCTCTAGTTATATATACAGAACCTTAAACAGAACATGATATTGTTAAATTATATGAAGCTCTTGTGTTGGACCAGATCCTTATAATTCCTTCTCAGTACTCTACTACACCCCACCCTGCAGATGTTCATAAATCTTGGTTTCTAGCTTGTGCTGCTGTATAAACTAAGCCACCAGTGAGGTTGTTGTACCTCCCACCCCCTTTCCCTTCCACTATGGTGTTATAGCAGTTTCCGCTATCTCCTTAGTTGATGCACACTTTTGGTTTTGTTTCATTCCATTTTGGTTATTCTTTGTATTAATTATTTTGTTTTGTTATTTTTTATTTTTTTCTCTATGAGCATTTCAATATTTTCCATCCCCTGATCAGCTTGTCTAAATAAACTTTTTATATAGAGAGAGTAATACATAGTTTACCCAGGGTTACTCATATTAATAATTTTTGATTTCAATTCATAATTTGCACAACATGAGCTCAAAGTCTAATTCAAATTAGGCTAGCTGAAACCCAAAATAATTTTATTGATTATCCTTAGCCTTATGTTTGTTGATAGCCTGTTTATCCAACGTTGCTTGTGTGTTTATAAACCACAAGATGTTGCTAATTGAGTTTTAAGCTTTTAGACTGGTAAATTGGTGACGCCAACTTATAATTAAAAAAATCAGTAATCTATTATTTTTTTATGTTTATCTATAGTATACTACCCAGCGTTGCTTATGGGTTAATAATTACCATATAATACTAATTAATCAGGTTTATATAGGCAGATGGCCATTGATAAATTTTAGGAAGAGATCAAATCTACCAAATTAATTAAAACTACTAAACACTCACCTAAAACCAATTTAACTTCTTGAATTAAAATGAAACCACCAAGCGGCTTACCTCACATAAATAATTTAAAATCACCAACCACTCAGCAAAATCCAACTGAACCTATTTAATCAACTTAAAACCACCAAGTGCTTAGAAAGCACTATTTAAACTATTGAATCAATTAACTATCAATTTTCTCAGCTCTAACAATATACTAATAATTTTAAAACATACATAGTTTTCATAATTTACATAAATCTGTTTAAACTATTTATAAAAATTAAAAATCTGTCTTTGAGGTGCACATGGACCTCCTCCAATTCTAAATTTGTAAAATTTAAATCTCTACATGATATAGTCTTGGATGGGTATCATGCACACACATGCAGTGGATGATACTTCAGTGGTAGAATATGGACCCTCTACCACTGCCTCCCCAAGTTTGATCCCTGTAGATGAACTTTGGGTAGAGGAAAATTATGACTGAGTTGGCATTGCACACCAATGTTCCAAACCAAGATAGATAATAGCGAGGTAGTCCATGGAGCTCCTGGCCTATCATATGCTGTGCATGGAAGTTTTCCAGGTTTTACCCTTTTTTCCCATTAATTTAAAAGATCTTCATTGGTGCAAATAATATCCAGGTTAGAGCACCTCAAATAAAATCATGCACACACTTGCACACAAACATTTGCTTTTATTTTATTTAACTGAGGTAAGCCAACCAGGGGATGGACATTACCAAACTAAAACTAAAAATCATAATAAAATAACGGAGAGGCTTTTTTCTCTAGTTGCAATCACTTTTGCAACTTATTCAATTCAAGTCTAAATTTAGTTTGATAATCTCACAGAGGAGATTATTCTGCGCCCATGTCAGGGAGCAGTTGGGCAAGTAAGGTAAGAGGCACAGGTGGTAGGCCTGCGACTTCCAACATTCAATATGCCCTGGAGAAACTGGTGGATTAAGTAAAAATAAAAAACTGGCGGTTACTATTTCCCCAGAAATCCTTGCTTGGCAGGCGCGATGTAACCAGTACATCAACACGCCACACTCTCAACCACTCTTGTTGGTGGAATACGGAGTCTGGGTGTTCCTGGATATTCAACAAACAGCGTTGTGGGATAAAATTTGTGGGGATGTGCACACTCATTTCCTGACCGCAGTGTATGTCACACCTCACTCCATGTCACGCGTTTGGCTGGATCTCAGTTTCAAAAACAAGGAGGCTTCAGATGAAGCTGCTGCTGTGCATGTAGTGATTGACCTCCCCAAAGGGCAGCAGGTCATTGAAACCAAGCGCACAGATGGCCAAAATCCAACCAAATCTTCCTCAGGTTTGACTTTTTGCCCACTATGGTCAAGCGTGCCATTCTGGAGCAGCATCTGAAAGCTGGTCTCACTGTATATGGTGAAATACAATCCTTCGAGATGCAACGCTTTATGCTGATGCCACACCTGTGCACTGGCAAAGCCATTGCAGTTCTGACCCCAACTGAGGAGATCACGAAGGACCTAACCTAGATCCCGCACTCCACTTTTATTAAAATTGAAAGGCATACCACCCACCCTTTCTGGGTAATTGTAGACAGCGCACCCCCCACCTGCACCCACTGTGACACATTCGGCCATAAGGCACACGCATGTCCCATCAAGGAGGGAATCACATTCCAAGAGCACCCCTCAGCGGCCATGACTAATGGGGAGGCTCACTATGAACCAATCACCTGTACCAAAGAGGCCTTCCCATGGGGAGCACAAGGCTGCTACTTATTAGTAAAGCCTGTCTCCCTTCAAGAGCAAAAGAAGGCCAAACAGGCCCGCAGGGACACAGCTAAGGAAGCGGCCAAGGTCGCCTCCACTATCCCACACTCCCAACGCCAGGAGGTCATTGAAACCTTCGCGGTGGAAGCATCTCAGTAATGACTCAACCAATCAGATTGGGATGCCCAAGCCAATTGGGCCACCCAATATGAGGAAACGATGGGCAACTCAATCTCAACTGACCTTTGCAACCAAGCCCCAATTAGAACTGATTTGGTTTTAACCTACCTGAAAATTTTTTTGACCTGAACGTTGGTGCGCCAAACTTGTCCGCACCACAAAAAATTTGTTTGACAGCGGGGAAACCAAAAGCGAAGGCAAAAGCCAATGAAAACCTGTCTGCTAAAAAAAAATCTTCTGATAGCATTACTGCAAACACCTGCACTGCCGTGAAGGCCCGTGGGGATCCAGTGGAGGCTGGTGGGCCCAAGTGCCCACCCCTCGCACCTAAGGTGTAATGGGGGAAGCCTTCACTTTAGGAACAACGAATATTGCTGGACTCAAGGCCTCGCCATCCCAGGCTAGGAAACTGAGTTTTTTACAAAAAAATTTACCCGTGGATATCCTGGCCATCCAGGAGTCCCACTGTCTGCGAGGTTCCAAGGATGCTTGGAAAACCATGCTCCTCCCTTCCCTTTCCTTCTGGTCTGAGCACTGTGGGGTGCTTGTTCAGAAAAACAATTTTTTTATAATCTGAATCCTTCCTCAATGGCTGAGTCCTTGTTGTCACATTTTCGTGGGCTGACATGGTGCACGCTATCATCAACATTTATGCCCTGACCTGTGCATGAGAGCATCAGTAATTTTTCTTATCAGTCAAATCCCTTTTGTTACCCCCTGACCATTTCGTAGTTGGTGACATAAACTGTTGGTTAAACACATCCATGGACCGTTGGCCTTCCTCATCCCACGCCCCCCAGGGTCACGTAGAACTTCACATTCTAAAGGCCACCCTCAGGTTGTTAGATATGCTGCTGTGGCAAGCTCCGCTGCTTGAGAACATGACGCGCCATACATCCACAACGACCAATTAAGGTCTGTGTCCTGCATCAACTTTATCCTCACACCGGCGAAAATCAAACTCACACTTTCCACTTCCAAACAACAAAAATTGAATTCTCTGACCACCAACTGGTCTCGATAACCTACCACTTACCTGTCACAGTGGCTAGGGCTCCACATTGGTGCAAACACCACCCACCTGAACTCGCGTTGCCAGGATTTTCCTCATGGTTGGAATCAGCAACTTTGGCAAAAGAGTTTATTACACCATTTTGTGTGGACCCAATTTCCACATGGTCAGCCTTCAAAGCGGATACCATCTGCCACACTCGCCACCTCTCCTCTCAACACTCATGAGCTACATCAGCCATCATCTCGCGCGCTCTGGCAGAGTTGGCACACCTGGAGTCCAACATCCCAGCCATGGGATACAGCCCTGCTTGGGGCTGGAAGTGGGCAGAAGCAGCTGCCCACCTCAACGCTTGAAAGGCAACACAAACATTGGGTTTGTGTTAAGTACTGGGCCAAACACATTACAGAGGGTGGCACATGCTCTGCTTATTTATTCAAAAAATTCTTCACACCGCGCCAGAGCATGGCCTGCACACAGGTGTGGAGGTCAGACGATTCCATTGTGGATACACTGGCTAATGTGGTGATCAAAATACAAAAGTATTACTCCAAGTTGTACCAATCTGATCCAATTCAGCCAGCTGAAATGGCGAAATTTCTCGATAGCACTCACATCCACACCATTTCCTGATACTCGGAGTTAATGAATTTGATTACTCTGGACGAACTCTGGTCCGCCATCCATGGTGCACCAAATCAGAAATGCCCAGGCCCTGATGGCATTCCGTATGAGTTCTATAAGAAGTACTTCATATATCTATCCCCACTGCTGCTTGCCTCTTATCCAGAGCCTTCTGTTATGCGCCTTCTACCAAGAGGACAAGAGGCCTTCACCATTATACTCTATAAGAAAGGGGATAAGCTAGACCTAGCCAACAGGCGCCCCATTTCTTTAACTAACACGGATACAAATATTCTAACAAAAAATTATGGCTAACCATTTAGGGATTGTAGCATCTTCCACCATCTCCCCAGAACAATCCGGTTTCATACCCAGAAGGTCTATTTGGGACAATGTGCACTCTGCGGCTAATGCAAGCCAGTCCACAGCATCTGGGGCACTTGTATTCTTGGACCAATAGAAGGCCTATGATAGAGTAAACTGGGTTTTCCTCAGGGCCTGCCTCCATCAATTCCGCTTACCCCCTCGCTTCATCAACTGGGTAATGCTTCTCACGGAATCTGCAACAATGGCAGTGCGTGGTCCTGGCTTCCTAACGTAAATAGTCCGCCCTCAAAGGGGCCTACGCCAAGGGGACCCCCTTAGCCTACTATTATACAACTTCAGCCTTGACCCACTACTTTAAAACTTGAATGCCCAACTCACTGGGGTCCATGTGCCAGGCCAAGCCCCAGTCAAGATGATGGCGTTTGCAGATGATTGTGTGGTTGGGGTGTCTAATAGTAAAGATGCACGCGCACTTGAAGCTCTCATCCAGGAGTATTCCCAGGTAAGTAACGCTACACTGAACGCTTCCAAAACCAAAATCATCCTCCTTGGTTGGTATCAAACCTGCTGGGCCCCAGCGACCAGTGCCCATCCCAGCCCATCTGCTCGCACATGTGCTCGCCCTCTCAGCTCAACCCACACCACCCTACTGATGCTCCCCTTCGTGCCACGCCCTACCATAGGGCTGGTCCGCCATCTGGGCGTGTGGGCGGAGGCAGGCGGGTATGCATCAGCAGTAATGGAAAGTCATATTCTAGACAACATGACGAAGCGCATCGCCTCCCTCAGAGCCCACCCTACTTCCCTTACTGGCAGTGTTGTTTTAGCCAACTCTATGCTCCTCTCCAAAGTCTGTTTTGGAGCCCACGCCTTCCCCTTCTCCCCAAGTTTTTCAAATCTTGTATTCCCTGCTGCAAGGATGGCTTTGGTCAGGTCGCCCACCACCAGTACGGCTGGAGGTCATGTTTGGCCCTCATCATCATGGTGGCATGAGCCTGCTTGACTTCAAAGCCCATGCTGCCAAAATCCTGAGCACCTGGATTGTGGCTGTCACCGCCCCTACGCTCCCCTCCCAACACTGGTCCCACGCGGCCTGAACCAACTTCTCCTGCGCCTTGGGCCTTAACAATCCATCGAACCCTCACTCCTTGATGAAATACCTGGCTTCACACCCATCGGCCACAGGCCCTCACGATACTAAAGCCCACTACAAACGAATCCTCCTCTCCATGCGGAGCGCTGAGTGGAGATTTCGTATTAGTGGACATACAACCCAAAGAGGCCGCCCCTCTCCTCAGTTCACACAAGAGGTACAGGGGCTACCCATCAAAGATGGGGTGATCCCCACATGGCCCCATGTCCTATCCAGGGTGGACTACCTAGATATGATGGACATCCCTTATTTCATTGAGACCCAGAAGACTATTTGGAAATACGCACACCATCCTCTGTTGCAGCCTCAAATCCGTTCCCATGTGTGGCGCTGCCTGATGTGGGTGTACAATATGTCTGAGCGCTCTAACGCTTTACACTCATCCTTCATCGTGTGTGGCTGGTATGGAACGCTGTTCCACCGCCTGGAGAAGTGTCCTACCTCTAAAGTGATATGGCGCGAAGTTCAACGTCTGCTTGGCCAGGATCAAACACATCCCATTAGTCTGTCTAGAGATATGTTTGCTTTATCAATGGCCTCCCCCTTCCACCCTCCCTCCGTGCTTTGGTAGTTGCAATTGCCATGTGGAATATCCACACGATTGTCTTGGATGCCATCGCAGGCTCCACCCCCACCCTCCCAAAAGCTGTCCACAGATTCCGCTCTCATTTGGTGGACCAATTTCAGGCGTGGATGTTTGGATACCTCCCACCGCGTTGCTGACAGCTGGTCTCCTCCTGGTTCCCAATTTGGTTCATTAAATCAGACCCTTTCCTCCATACGTGTTCAATTGTGGCTATGGCCCCTTCACACGTTCCCTCCCCCTCCTTATAAGTGGCGTTCCCGCTGGCAACAAGAGATAGCATCGCTTCTCTGGGGTGCCTTCCCTGTTACTAAGTTTTGTCTCTTTTAGGTCAAATTTGGAAGTGTCTGTCCCATGGTCGGCCTTCCTCACAATTAATTTAAATTTAAATAATCCCTTTGTTTGGCCCATTTGCAAATAAAGATGTTTGGCGGCTTCCCCCTTTGGGTTGGGCACCACTAGTGCTAAAAAAACATATTTTCCCAATGGCTCAATGCCATTGGCAATTTTGACTGAGGAAACATCACTAGACACATTTTAGTTAAGAGGTACATGACCGTTGGGCTTTGTCCCCATAGGTTTTGGAGCAGGTTTTGAGCTGATAACATTTCCAATGGCCTGATGCCATTGGAAGGATTTTCCAAAAATTTGACACTTAAGTCCATAACTACCAAATGTGTAAGCCTGCCGGGCTTTGTTGCTAAGGGTTTAGAGCATTTGGACTTTGATTTTGAGGGCTTGGCATTTATTGACTTTATAAGATTCTTTCAGCTCATAGGGAAAGCAGTTTCCAATTATTTCAGCACAAGTTCTTCAATTTTGCCATACTAATTTAGCGAAGGAAAGTGCAGGGACAGTGTGTGGAATCTTCATAGAGAGAGCTGTTTCCAGCGCTCATCTACCACATGGGAAAGATCACCCTGTGTGACGAGAGGGACAGCTGCCCTCTTTAGACCCTTTTATTAGGAAATTGAAACACTGCACAGTCTAAGCATAGGGGACACTCCCCCAGACTCAAACACTCTTTTTGACACAGCAGTCTTTTAATTTTCTAACATAGATCAACCAAAAACTACTCAGCCAAAACATATTCTAATATTAAATTATCAGACCAACTTCTTAGACAAGACAAATTAAATATATCAAATCAACCATCACCTACCACTCGACAAAAAATCTTTTTAATCTATGGAAATAAAAACCACTAACCACTTAAAAAAATTGATTTCAAAAATCAACTGATAACTAATTATATATCAAAGTTCTAATGCATCAACTGAACAATAGATGATCTCAATCCAGAACTGATGCAGAAATGATATAATTCTACTATTCCACAAATCATTATTCAAAATGATCCATAATCTGAAGTGCAAAGACTAACTTAGTACATCTGATCTGTGATCTAAATTCTGATGTGAAAATGATATAAATTTAGGGTCTATTTTTATTTAACTGAGGTAAGCCGACCAGGGGACAGACATTACCAAATATATGTGAAACTAGAGAATAACTAACAATTATAAAATTGGGCACCCCAGGGTACTCAAGTTACCCCTGTTGCCAGCGGGACTGCCAGGTATGGGGGGGTTGGTGCACTACTCCGAGGGGATATCCCCTGCTATGGAGAAGGTGTGAAGGAAAGGGTCTGTGTGGAGGAACAAGAGTGGGAACCATGATTCTATGAGCGCTTTTTGCCTTAGTCTCATATATCCATAGAGCCAGGCTTGGAAGTACTCTAGTAAGTGGACATGAAATCTGTTAATAACCTCATGAATGGTTGGGACCGTGCCCTTGAACGCATCTAATGCAATTGTGTGTATTGTCCACATTGCAAAGTGTATTATTATGAAACGGAGTGTGGATGGGATTGGTGACTCGATCTGGAGCGTGAAGATGCTCTTTGGTATTGAGGATTCCTGTTCGGTTAGAATCTTGAGCAGGCGTTCAACTTCCTGCCATATAGCTTTGATTGGGGGGCATGTTTCTAGGCGGTGATGTAGGGATCCCTCCCCTCCACATACTGCACATGTTTTGTGGAGGGAGTTGGAGCGGTCCGCCGTCCTATAGGTCCTTCTCAAACAGCGCCAGGCGTTTGCTCCTATCCTTGGCTGTAGGAGTGAGTGGTGTGTCATTTTCCACATTGCCTTCTGTGTGGTTAAATCATAGGAAATTTCCAACATATCTAGGTATTCTATCCTAGCTATGTTTGGGGTTATTGCGAGCATATATCTCTGGGGGTGGTTTTCTGGGTTTCTTAATTTGAATTGGGGTCTGGGTCGTCCCCTTCCCTGTATAGTACCCATGTTCTCTATGGTCCATCCCATATGGCAGATAGTTCAGAGGATATGTTTGAAATGAGGGGAGGTTCCATGCGGTCCTGTTGCAGTAGGGTGCTTGGCAAGGTATGAAAGTAGTCTGGGTGGACTATGTGGGTTGGTTAATTTGAGCGCTTGTGCAACGTTAATCCTTGCTGCTCTGGATCAATGTTGTTGCGGGAGGTCTGGAGCAAGTATTTCCTTTATACAGGTACCTAGGATTTGATTGGCATGGCTCTCAAAATCTATTAGTCCCATGCCTCCGCTTGAGCGTGGACCAAATAGTGTTTCCATCCGTATAGGAGGGTGAGAACCAAGCCACAGCCAGCCCTGGATAAGCGCGTGAATTGAGGTTATAAAGGTAGGTGAGAAGGCTATTGCATGGGCCTGGTACCACAGTATTGGGAGGATGCGCGAGTTAGCAACTGTAACTCGTCCTGTTAGTCCTGGGGTACTCCCCTTGAGGGAGGCTACGCTTTTGGATACCCGTTGTAACAGGTTACTTTCCATTGTCTCATTAGCATATCCCTCTTGATTTAGCCAGATTCCAAGGTGTCAGATAGGAGTGGTGGTGGGAGGTGTTGCAAAGAGTAAATTAATTGGGTTTTTTCTTTGAGTGTTAGTATGAGGTTCTGATGTTGTGGCCCAATTGTTTGTGTATTTGCCTAAGAGGATGATTTCTGTCTTCCTTTTGTTGAGCGATGCATTGCTCACCTTGGAGTATTCCTCTAGAGTGTGTTCCAGCTGTCAGGCATCTTCATTGTTTGCTATACCTACTAAGCAGTCATCTGCAAAGGTCAGTATCTTGACTGTTGGTTGTCCTTGTGCGGTTATCCCCATGAGACGTGAGTCAGTTACTCGGAGGAGCGGGTCAAAGCTGAAATTGTATAGCAGTGGGCTGAGGGGATCCTCTTGTTTGAGCCCTCTGTGTAGTTTGATATTGTTTGTTAGAAATCCAGGGCCGCATACAGCCATGGTTGCAGATTCTGTTAGGAGCATCGCCCACTTTATGAATCTTGGTGGTAGTTTGAAGGCATGTAGACATTCTTTTAGGTATGGCCAGCTCACACGGTCATACGCCTTTTCCTGATCCAAGAAGACCAGGGCACCAGTTGCTTTGGATTGGAAAATGTTTGCGACAGGGTGTATGTTGTTCCAGATTGAACGCCCTGGTATAAACCCAAACTGGTTGGGTGATAGGACGTCAGATGCAATTGCGCCTAATCTAGATGTTAGAAAGTTTTGCTAGAATTTTTGTGTCAGTGTTGGAGAGTGCAATTGGGTGCCAGTTGGCTAGGTCCAACTTGTCATTCTTTTTATACAAATTAAAAGTAGGATTCATGGCCTCCTGGTAATAGGCGTGTTTCCAAAAACTCTGGTTCATTGACGCTAATAGGAGGGGGGCGATTTGTTGAAAATATTTTTTGTAAAATTTGTAGGGTATCCCATCAGGCCCTGGGCATTTACTACGTAGTGCGCTGCGAATTGTCTCCCAAAGCTCCTCCCGTGTAATAAGGGATAGTATATTGTAATTTGGTGGTGTACTTTGTATCTCAGCAGTTTGTATAAATTCTTTAATTTTTGTGGATCTGTTGGCATATCGCGATATGATTTGGTGTAATAGCGGTGTACTTCCACCTTGACCTCCTCAGGGTCAGTTGCCACAGTGCCGTTGGTCTTGCGGATCTGTGTGCACATGGGCTGGTTTCCACGGGAGTGGAATTGGTGGAAAAAGTATGTTGAACAGGTTTCGCCTTCCTTTATGAACTTACCTTTGTTTGATACTTTGATTCTGTGTTGGTGTTCAAAGATGAGATTGTTAAATTGGGCTGAAATTTCTGCCCATTTGCATCCCCAATTAGGGCTATAGCCAGATCACGGAGTATTTATTTCCAGGTGGTCTAGTTCTGCCAAGGTACGCTTGATTGTGGCCGTGTCCGCAGTGTACTTACGTGATACAATATGTCAGGTTTTGTTGATTAAATCCTTTTTGAAATTTTCCCATCTTCTGATGGGATCTGAAGTGAATGGGGCTAGGAATTCTGGGTTTGTAGCCTTGTTTTCAACCCAGTCAGATATCTCAGGAAATTTTATATTTTCTGGGTGAAGCTTTATCCAAGGCGACAACTGTGTGTGGGATTGGGTTGGCACTAACTGCACCGTAACTAATCTGTGATCAGAAAAATTGATCTTTTTTGTTGTAAATTTGGAGATTCTTGAGTGGTGGGATTGTGGGATGAGTATGTGGTCAATACGACTCATTGATATGAGCAGTCCCTCGCGTATGTTGGGTCTTGTCATGTGGGGAAGGATTGGTGAATTGGGGAGAAGAGCATCGTGTAAGCCAAGAGATGCCTTCATTGTGCGATATTGATGTGTCCAGGTGGGTATCCCCTGGGATTAGGCCATCGATCTGTATTGGGGTTATCCCAGCAGTTGAAATCGCCTAACAAAATGGTATCTGGTGGGAGGGTGAGACTAGAAATGTTTTCAAAAATTGTTTTCTCTCAGTTGCAGTGCATGGTGCATAGATACATGCTATCGAAATTATTTCCTCTTGTCATGTGATTGTTGCTACCAGGACTTGACTGTGCAAGTGTGATGACGAATTTGTAATTTTAAATTTTTTGTTGTTTTGGACTATCACCCCACAGTGAGATGTCCATACTGATTGTGATGGTGTGACCCTGGTTGACCAGGATTCTTCTTCCCCTTGTAGGCAGTGGGTTTCTTGGATGGCCAAGATATCTACAAGAGGTTTTTGCAGGATTCCAGCTTTTTGGCTTGGGACATATGAGCCCTGGCTCCCACGATGTTTAGCATCCCTATTGACACTGAGGTGCCCACGGCGCCTCAGGAGCAGTTGGGAGGGCCCTCTGGTCCTATCCCACCGCAGCTCATTTTAGCCATGCTCCGCATCTGTACTCCAACTCTTTCACTGCCATTGTTGGTTCCCTTGATCTGACCCAATGATTCAAGGGAATTGCGGTTTTTTTTTGCATTTGCGTCAACTTTTCCTGCACAGGTCTCATGTTGATTTGATGCGGGTTGTTGATTGGAGTTTATATTTTTAAGGTTCAACTTTGTTGCATTGTGCACCGCATTTTCACCCAAATTGCGGTTGCATTGTTTCTCAGTATGTGTATGACTGATGATGCTTTGTGGCTCAGTCTGGTTACTGTGAAAATTTTCGACCTGGGCATATTGTTCTGATTGGTTGGTTTGGTGAATATCCAAAATATCCTCCCAAATTCGTCCGTGGTTAATGGCGGATTCCGCGTGTGCTGCCGCTTCAGCTTCTGCTCTCTTGCGGGCTTTTTGTGCTGCTTTGCGCTGTTTACTTATAACTGGGTCCACAATGGAGTATAGTCCATCTTCACCCCAGCGGAATGGGTGGTGGCCATCAGTCATTTTGGCGAAGTTTTCATTATCTTCATCCATAGCTTCTTCACAAAATCATTTTCCATTAAGCCCTCTTTTACAGGGCATGCATGTTTCTTTTGGCCCAGTGAGCCACAGTGGTTGCAAATGGGTGGTGCGCGTTCTGGTGTAACTCAGAATGCAGCTGACTGGCCCCCATCTGCGAAGTGAAATTCTGCTGCGTGGGGAATTCTGGATAAATCCTCTTCCACTTCTGGGAAGGGGTTGATTACAGCAATAGCTTTGCCCGTGCACAGGTCAGGCATTAAGTGAAATCGCTGTAATTCGAGTTGTTGGATTTCTCTGTAGGCCACAAGACCTTTGTGGAGCTCCTCCTTGATTACCTTATGAGGAAGGTTGGTGGGGAGCGAGTCTAAGAAGATGAACAAAGTTTTCGCTTTTTTCCATCTGGTGTGCGGTGCGCACAATTTTTCTGCCCTCAGGGAGGGCAATTTCCATGCAGATTTTTGCTGCAGCATCGGCTTCATTGGCTGTTTCAAAACCAATATCAATCCAGCCGCGGCCCATGTTGTTGGTGGCTACGTACACCGTGTGAGGGAAAAGTGAGGGCTGTGCCTCACATGTTTTCTCCCACATGGTCAGTGACTCATCCCCAAGGAAGAGTCTGATCCCGTGTTTCACCTTTGTTAAAGGTTGGTTAAATTGAATGTAAATGTATTGTGCGTGCTTTACAGTAAATACCATAAACCCAGACAGTGTCTGAGTTTGCAATTTTTTACAGCTTGGGTTCCTGGTCCCCCTCCAGGGCGTTTCTTGCCCTTAGTTGCACCGTTAAGCGCACCGCTTACCGCGATGCTTGCCCATATTGTATTATTTTTATTGATAAAGTCGCCCATCTTTCCTGTGTGTGATTATCCAAATTTGCTGTTTGAATCAAATTGTAGTAACTAAAGTGATTGTTACGAGAAAGAAAAACGATTTTATAAATTTAGGGTCTAGCCAATCACATTATTGATGAATCAGGACACTTTCTTTTATATAAAGATTTTATATAAAGGAATGACTAGCTGTCATGAAAACGGCAGAAGAAATTTAGATCAGCCTGCCAGACGGGTTTGTGAGCACCCAAAAAACAAGCCAGAATGCCAGAGGCATTGCTGCACATATGACGTTGTATGTAGCCACGAATTGGAAAATGATAAATCATTGTGTAGGGCAATTGTGAATAACAACCCAAAAACAAACCAAACGAAGACAAACCCAGACACTGGGGGTCTTGCTGCAGGGGGCGGTACCACTGGGATAGTTTCTACAAGGTTACCAATGAGTGGATTCAATACAACTGAGGAGACAAAAGGGCGGATCCTTGCTTGGAAATGTTGGATGTAAGGCCACAAGATCTCAGTATATTGAGGAGTATAGTCAAAATAAAGGGGTTGAATTGCCAGAAGTATCTGGACCATTGAACCAGGTTGATGATGGTGGGAGCCATAGTAATCATCAATACTGGTAAAGCCCATTTAGTATGGGGACTTACAGGCCACCAGAGTAATGCCATCAGGAATATGGCCAGAAGGATATCAACAAAATATAAAATTTATAATTTTTAGTGGCAGAATTTTATTGGAAAGTAAGTGAAGAAAATTAACCAGCAATTTTCTCAGTGCGATGTAACTGATTAAATAGTGTTCAATTAATGTGGGAACAAGCTGGGACCAAGGGTTGGGACCATCTAGTACTAAAAAAAGCTGAGACCAAGTCCCTCAAGTTTGAACTAACTGGCGAATTATTTGGGAAAGGGGGCAGATAAGCTCAATGAGAACTGACATTGAAGGATTCAGCAGTAGGCCGAGTTGATGTTGGTTTGACCTCAAATGCTGAACTGAGGCTCAACTGCGTTTCCAGCAGTTGGCATGATGGCATCTGGCCTGACATGCAACGGGAATTCCTCAGGGCCAAACCACGTAGGGGCAGTCCCAATTGGTTGGAAACGGGTTTGGGATGACCAACCCACCCATGCCCAGTCGCTGGGCCATTTGTTCAGTTAAAAGATTTGCGTCAGCTGCAACTCCCAATTTGCTGGATGAGAGTTTCATGTCAGGGATCATCCCCAACAATTTCAAGAGGGGGTTAGTTTTACCAATTGCACTGCTGGCTAAATTGAAACTGTCAGTGATTCTGCCCAGTATTTTAATCTTGGTCCCATTTTAATTTGCGGTTTCTGATCGTTGGGCTTGATTTCCATCAGTTTCAGACCAATCAACTTCGATTTGGTGATCTTGGCACAGATTTCCCTGATTCCGTGGACAAGTTTGGCTGAGGTGAGCGCGGGCACCAGGGGAGTAATCTGAAGAGGGTGAGCTGTTACCCAGCGCTTGTCTACCACGTGGGCGAGGTCACCCTGGGTAACAAGGGGTACAGCCACCTTCTTTGGACCCTTTTTACTCGGAAATGGGAAGATTTCCTGATCCATGCACAGGGGATGTTCCCTAGGACTTACATTACCCTTTCCTTTTTCCAAAGGAAGGGCACCACTGGGAAACTGCACGAGGGCCACATTTTTGTGCACTTTTGGCAATTTAATCGCCATTACTGTCACGACTTCTTTGGGGGGGCAGGGAGTGTCAGGGTGGGACTAATGGAACGCCTTGACCAGTTCCATGCAGTTAGGACAATTGTGAACCCAAACCCAACTGTTTTTGTAGGCTAAATAATCTTTCCAGGCTATGAGGTACTGAAAGGACCATCAGGACTTGCAGGATTCTAGGATATTTTCCACTTCAGCTTCCTCTGCATTTTCAATTACAATTGGCTCAGGATCTGCGGGAACAGTCCCCTTAAATGGTGACAACTGCAAAATGTGGAAGACAGGGTGCTGTTTCCAATGGATTGGTAGTTTTAACTGGAACGCGCCATTGCCCAAGTCTTACTCCACTAAATAGGGACCCAAATGCTTACTTGCAAACTTACGGGATGGTACCTGCATTCTCAAATGATGCGTGTCAAGCATAACATAGGAGCCCACCATTATGTCATGACCAGGGTGTCGCTTACAATATGTGAACTGCTTGTAGTCTTTGATAGCTTTAGTGAGATGCTCCCGCACTAAGGATTGAGTAGACCTAATATGTTCAGCATGATCTGCGGCCGCTTGGACCTCAGGCCGCAAGCAGGGACTGACCAAAAATGAGGATTATAATTAATCGTCGATTCATAAGGAAAAAAACCCTGTGGAAGTGTGAATGCCGTAGTTGTAGGTGAATTGAGAAAAGGGAAGGTCGTTAGCCCAGGTATCCTTCACGGCTGCAGCATAGAAAGGCAGGTACTGTTCTAGGACTTGGTTAACTTGTTTGATTTGCCCATCGATCTGGGATGATATGCCATGGAGTGACAGGAGAAAATTTTAAATTATAAAAGTCCACTTAAGAACCGCGTGTGAACTGTGAGCCACAGTCACTGATGATCTCTTACAGGAGACCAAACATTAAAAACACACGGTGCACAAAGAGACGTGCGGTTTCCTTTGACATAATTGTGGAAGCACAGGGGATAATAAGGGAAAACTTTGTAAAATGATCAACCACCACCATAACCACCATAAACCCATTAGAGCAGGGAGTTCAACAATAAAATCTGCGGACACTGATGTCCATGGACCCTCCGCCTGTTGTAAGGGGTGTAGGAGCCCATTTCTTCCAGAGCGATCTGACTTAGCCCAAGCACAAGTAACACAATCAGCGATCCAGGCCAGAACTATCTTAGTTCAACCCACTTAATTGTAGTCCGCTTGATCAAATCAATGCATTTCTTGTTGCCCTGATGGCTGATTGTGGGAGGATTGTGATGCACATGAAATACCTCAGCTCTGAAGAGAGGGGGAACCCAAATTCGCGACCTAAAATAAATGAGGCCCTCCACAAAGGAATACAGTGAGTGTTTTTGACTTTGGAGGGACAGCTGCTCAAATAACTCCACACATTCAGGGCAGGTCATTTGGGCGGCTAAGACCTGTGCAACTGGTGGGGCATCGGGAGCAAGGGCAACTGAAGAGACAATTGGGGAACAGTCAACAAAATTTGAGTGGCAGGGATCACAGTAACGAGATTCACTTCATCTGAGTCTGAGGGATAGTGGGCCAGGTTGCAGCTGATAGAATTGGGAAGTACGTTCAGTGCACCTTTTACAAATTTGTATTTGAAATTGAAATGCACAGGTCTTGATAAGTGCAAGCTTGCCAATGTGCCAATTTCTGGGGTTTATGGAACTACAACAGAGCTTGGTGATCCGTGTGCACAGTTAACTCATGCTGGGCACCCTGCATTAGATACCTCAAATTAGTCAACGTCCATGCAACGGCTGCCAATTCCTTATTGTAGATGGCTTAGGATTGCTCCAGGGAGGTGAATTTTTGGGAGAAATAGGCGTCCAGATGTTCTAAGCCATTGTGCTCCTGGAACAGAACCTCCCCCACCGCCACCAAGGAGGCATTGCATGTGATGATATACAGCTTGGTAGGATCTGCATGTTTCAGGATGGGCGGAGACAAAAACACCTCTTTGATCAACTCGAACGCCTGCTGGCACTCAAGTGTCCAATGAAAAGAACATTCTTACCCGTGAGGGGGTGGAGCGGGGCAGCAAACTGGAAAAGGGCTGAGGAAAATTTCTTTAGAAAAATAATGGTTTTAAGAAACTCCATAATTGTTTCTGGGTTGTCAGAGTTGGCCATTCACGGATAGCATCCAACTTATTGGGGGAATTGCGTAGCCATCCTTGAGAACTAGGTTCCCAAGAAAGGTTGCTTCCTCTTTATAGAATTTGAATTTGGAAGGCTTGACGAACAAGCCTGCCTTGTGCAAAGCCGCCATAACAGCTTCACAAGTCTTTAGCGTGTTGTTTGGGAGTTGGGGAGTGAACCAAGATGTCATCAATATATGCAACCACGCAAGTGAACTAGAGTTTGCCCAGTACACTGTCAATCATTTGTTGAAATGTAGTGGGTGCATTCTTCAAGATAAATGGCATTATGCAGAACTGGAAAATGCCTCGCTTCATTCAGATTGTGGATAGCCATTTTTGCCCTTCCATCACCAAAATCTGGATGAATGCATTGAGGAGATCCAGCTTAGAGAACAAAAGAGATTTGGCGATTACTTGGCTGATCATCTGCTCCAGGGGCAGAGGTTAGGGATTGTGAACCGTAACTTTGTTTAAATTTCCATAATCCACACAGGGATAGAGGGAACCATCGGCCATTTTGGTGAAGATGATGAGAGACATGATTGACGATGCCTCTTTAAACAACCACCCTTTTTTGAGCATATCAATTAGCCAAGTGTTAAGTGCAACCTCCTCCGGTGTGTGTGGGTACAACGGGCTGTTGGTATTAATCAACTGCACCGTCGTCCTAAATCCCAGGTCAGATTTAGTGTGAGGAGGCAGATGATCTACCTTTTCAGAATTGAAGATACTTTGATAACACATTGATTCTTTGGAAAAGTCAGATGGAAGGCCCACAGGGGAAATGAGGGAAGTAATAGAACTGCGCCCTTGAGTTTTCTTAAGGGTATCAACTAAAGGAAATTCGCCCTCCAGTTGACAATAATGAACGATAGCATGTTTGACTCCAAATGGATTCTAACATGTTGTCAGCGCCACCATCCAACCCACAGGATTACCGGGAACACCAAGTTTGGCATTGTAGAAAACCAATCACAAAAGCTAAACTGATGTACTGAGAAGGGTAATGGCTGATGGACTATATACGATGTCTGGGAGGCTGAGGAAGCCACCATCACTAAAGGACCTGTGCCCATGTCCAGCTCTAATTGTTTGGGCTAGCTTGACACTCATAGAATTACCTGCGGCGCCAGTATCCACCAAAGCCTCAAATAAAATGTGGTGAGATCTGATACTGATCTTCATAGGTAATAAGAAATAAGCAAAGTTTTGTTTATTGGTGGATTTGGTCATTTCTGTTGCAACTGAAGAAATGGCAGATAAATTGGGGGAAAGGTTGGGGCCTTTTCAGGAGCAAAGTTGGGAAGAACAAGAGCTTGGGAGCCAACATCTTCTACCTAGGCTTTTACTGACTCATTAATAGGTGAACCAGGATAACCCAACTCTGATGCAGGGTTAGTGACGGGCTCTGAGGCTGAAACTAATATGGGTTTAGTGGTAAAAACTGCATCCGCATCATCATTGGGTAGTCCTATCATACAATTTCCCCCTTGATAGTGGGAAGGATGGCGAGGGGAGGCGTTAATGGTGGTCACAGCATTACATATTTGATTCACTGTTCCTTTGGAGGTGGACCAAACCTCATGGTGAGCAGAAACTGAATCCAACACTGATATAAAGATTTTCTGAATAATATCATTAGGGAGATCCAGTGCAGGAGCCTGTTTGCGGAAGGTGGAGATCAAAGAAGCCAAGATGGGGGTTTTGGCCATTATTGAAAGCAATTGGAATAAATGGTCCGAGCACAACACAGGGGATCTCAAGGCAGAAGATATGATGGCAACCAGCGAGGTAGGATCAGCTTGTAAAGAAGAATGCAGAAGGCCTCATACTCAGTGACGGGCATCCCCTTTTACTGCATCCAACAAAGTGACCCCTTGTTGGGTGTGGGATAATGCAGCGGCATTGTTAAGGGCAATTGCAGAATGCATTTGCACCTCAGCGAGGTCGTCAAGAACCTGGTTAACTATATCTCAGGAAGGAACACACGAAGTTTCCTCCTGAATATAAGGTGGGGGAGAGGTAGTAATCCACGAGGCTCTGCCAGCCTGGAGAAGTTTCTCCAAGGTTTAGTGGATACTACCCAGAAAATCGGCAAGTGACCAAATGAACAACAAAAAGCAGACTACTTATTGCACATTCATTTGGTAAAGGGTAACCACTGCAGCACCCACCTCGAAGAGCAGGGCGGAAGTGGCAGGAAACAATGTTTGGTCAGCTATGTAATGAAAACAGCAGAAGAATTTTAGACCAGCCTGCCAGTAAGGATGAATGAGCACCCAAAAAGCAAGCTAAAATGACAGAGGCATTGCCGCATGTACAACGTTGTATAAAGCCATGAATTGGGAAATGATAAATTGTTGGTGTAGGGAAATTGTGAATAGCAACCTGAAAACGAATCAAATGGAGACAAACCCAGACACTGGGGGCCTTACTGCAGGGGGCGGTACCACAGGTATAGCTTCTTCAAGACCACCGGTGGGTGGGTTTAATTCAACTGAGGAGACAAAAGGGCGGATCCTTGCTTGGAAATGGTGGATGTAAAGCCACAAGATCTCAGTATATTGAGGCGTATAGTTAAGATAAAGGGGTTGAATTGCCAGAATTATCGGACCATTGAATCAGGTTGATGATGGTGGGAGCCATAGTAACCATCAATACTGGTAAAGCCCATCTGGTATAGAGACCAACAGGCCAACAGAGTAATGCCATCGGGAATATGGCCAGAAGGACATTAATAAGTAAAAAGATGATGGTTTTTAGTGGCAGAATTTTATTGAAAGAAAAGTGAAGTAAATTAATCAAAAATTTTCTCAGTGCAATGTAACTGATTAAACTTTGGTCAATTGATGCAGGAACAAGCTGGGATCAGGTCCCTCAAGTTTGACCTAACCAGTGAATTTTTGGGGAAGGGGGCAGATAGGCTCAAAGGAAACCAACATTGAAGGATTAAGTGGCAGGCTGAGTCACTTTCAGTTCGACCTCAAAAAGCCTGAACTGAGGCTTGACTGCATTTCCAGCAGTTGGCACAATGGCGTCTCGCCTGACGAACAATGGGAATTCCACAGGGCCACCCCACGTAGGGGCAGTCCCAATTGGTTGGAAATGGGTTTGGGATGCCCAACCTGCCTGTTCCAGGTCTCTGGGACATTCATTCAGTCAAAAGCGTTGCATCTGCTGCAACTCCCAATTTGCTGGATGGGAGCTGCACTTTGAGATAATCCCTGATGATTTTGAGAGGGGTTTAGTTTTGATTATCGCGCTTCTGGCTGAATCAAAACATCTGTGATTCTGTCCAATACTTCAATCTTGTTCCCTTTTTGATTATGCGGTTTCTGATCGTTGGGCTTGATTTCCATCAGTTTCAGACCAATCAACTTCGATTTGGTGATCTTGGCACAGATTTCCCTGATTCCGTGGACAAGTTTGGCTGAGGTGAGCATGGGCACCGGTGGAGGAATCTGAAGAGGAGAGCTGTTACTCAGAGCTCATCTACCACTTGGATGAAGTCACCCTGGGTAACGAGGGGTACAGCCACCTTCTTTGGAACCTTTTTACTTGGAAATGGGAAGATTGCCTGATCCATACACAGGGGACATTCCCCAGGACTTACACTAGCATCCAGCCTATCCTTTGCTATGGTGTTTATAGCTTACCAGATGATTTGAATCACTATTTTAGATTCTATTACTTGGTTTATAATTTGGTAGAGAGCCATTAATCAAGTTTAGAAGTAATTAAACCTCTCTTTTCAGCAAAAAACTACTGACCATTTGCTCAAAATTAATTGGACCTACATGATCAACCTAAAACCCAGACTTCTTGGAAAACTAATTAAAACTATTGAATCAGACAATCACTTAATACTTGCTAAAATCTTTGGCTTGATAATTAGCCAAATGACCACCAACCACTTGCCAAAACTATTTAAACTATCAAATTAACTAAATATCAAGCTACTCAGCTATAACAATATAATAATTACCATTATAAACCATATAAAATTATACTCCATTAATATTTACTTTGGTTTTATTATTAAATTAAAAAAATCTTTTGGTTCCACTATAATGCAGGTTTTGTTTAACACATGTTTGAAACCTCTACTGGCTAGAAAAAAATCTTGGTGTTGTATATTTGTCCCAAAGTTGACCTACCTTGATTACTTTTGAAATTAAAAATCTGGCTTCAAGGTGTACTTGGACCCCATCCCATCCACCTATATCCAAAAGTTTAAAAACTTTATATGCTGAAGTTTTGGCTAGGCATTGCACACAATTAAACACTTTTATATTAAAGATATTTGCCAATCCTCAACCATTTGGCCAGTTATTGAGCCCATCAGACTCAATGAAGAAAGAGTGTTAAACTATAATAATGAATCATCTTTTTTGTAAATAGTAACTAATCACTAGTTAATTGGTTAAGAAATTTAGTCTATCAGATTGATTAAATTGTGGACCCACACACAGACAAGAGCCCCATGTGGTGGTAAAGCACTGGATTGCTTATACATTGAATTAATTAGCTTATAGCTTATTTAATTAATAGTTATAGTTAACACCATATACTTAACTTGCTGACCTTCATCTAAAGTAATTGAGGTGGGTCAATCATGGGACATTATACCACACCAATATTTTTTTTGTAGCCACTACAGGTTTTGAATATGTGTTGAATAAAACTGCACTAGAATGGAAGCAGGAATTATCCTGCCAGACTAACCACCCTTTGATGACCTCCATCTATCTATATGGGTTGATTAATCTATCTAATAATTTTTTAAATAGAGTTGAAAGTTATTTTAATTAAAGTTATAACTAATTAAATGATTAGTTTAGTTGATATTAATTTGATCAGCCTATATCAAACTAAATTAATGATTGCTACCTATTTGGTAGATAATTTAAGTTATTTGTTTTAGTGTGCTATTGTAGTTCTTTTAATCTATTACTTTTAAACAATTAGATTATTTTTTAGAAATTTAGATGATAGATTATTTTAGCTTTATTTATTTAATAATAATATATAAATTGATTGAAAAATAAAAAAATAAATAGTAAAAAATGGTGGGCCAGAAATGAACTGCAACTCTAAGTTAACCTTAAGCTTAATAATCTATTACATATGGTTTTTATTTAGTTTTTAGTTATGTCTTTTTGTAAATTATTTAGTTTATTTAATATCATCAACTAGTTGTTAGATATACTGAACCTATCAGACTTTATAGAGAAAGGGCATTATGTTAATCAATGAGTAAATTTGTGTATTTTTAAGTTGAGTCTACAATCTTTAACCACTTAGCCAAATAATTTAACCTATCACACTCAAAGGTAAAACGACACATAGAAACATACAGACAAAAAGACTCTTTAGTTTTTGTCAGAAAACACTGTATTTTTGATCCAGTGAACATATTAGAGCCCTGGTGTGGATGGTAAAGCACTGGATTGCTGATATAGTGATTTAATTAGCTTAATTGTTTTAGAGTTATAGCAAATACTCAACTTGCTGACCTCCATATATCTAGCTGGTTTAATTAGTCTTATGATTTAATATAAATTTGATAGTTATTTTAATTTTTAAGTTTCTATTATCAATTTAGTTGATGGCTGCTCTAATTGTCCTAATCTCAAACTAAACCCACCAATTGCCAACTATTTAGTTAATTTAAATAAGTTAATTGTTTTTGAGTATTTATTAGTGATTATTATAATTTAGTACTTTTTAAATAACTAATTGGAAAAGTTAGAATTTAAATGATAGTTGATCTAAATGATTGGATAAACATATTTAATTTTACATTATTAATTGTATAAATTGGATGAAATGAATAAAAAAATAAAAAATGGTAAAAAAGTTGAGTCAGGAATTGAACCTGTAACTTTATGTTAACCTTAACTTAGTTGTTTTTCAAATGATGTTTTTATTACTTTTCTTTCTCATTGCAAACACTTTTGCAACCTATTCAATTCAAGACTAAATCTAGTTTGATAATCTCATAGAGGAGATTAGTCTGCGCCCATGTCTGGGAGCAGTTGGGCAAGCAAGGCAAAGGAGCAGGCGGAAGGCCTGTGGCCTCCAATGTTCAAAAATGCCCCAGAGAATTCAACAGAATAGACAAAAATCTCAAAAACTGGCAGTCACAATTTCCCTGGAAATACTCACGTGGCAAGCACGATGCAACCAGTACATCAACACGCCACACTCCCAGCCACTTTCATCGGTGGAATTCAGAGTCCAAGTGTATCTGGACATCCAAAAAATAGCCTTATGGGAAAAATTTTATGAAGATGTAACAAAGTTTTCCTGACCGCGGTGTACATTGCACCTCACTCCATGTTGCATGGTTGGCTGGACCAGTGTTTCAAAGCAAAAAAGCAGCAGATGAGGCTGCAGTGGTGCGCATAGTGGTTGACCTCCCTGAAGGGCAATAGGTCATCAAAACCAAATGCACCAGATGGACAAAATCAAACCAAATTTTCCTCACGTTTGACTTTTTGCCTACTACGGTAAAATGTGACATTTTGGAACAATACCTGAAAGATAGTCTCACCATATACAGTGAAATACAATCTTTTGAAATGCAACACTTCACGCTGATGCCACGCCTGTGTACTGGCAAAGCCATTGCAGTTCTGACCCCAACTGAGGAGATCACAAAGGACCAAACCCAGATCCCACACTCCACTTTTATTGATATTTCAGGGCATATCACCCACTCGTTCTGGGTGACTGTGGACAGCGCGCCCCCCATTTGCACCCACTGTGATGCATTTGGCCATAAGGCGCACGCATGCCCCATTAAGGAGGGCATCACATTCCAAGAGCACCCCTCGGTGGCCATGGCCAGCGGAGAGGCGCACAACAAACCAACTGCAAGCACCAAGGAGGCTTTCCTGTGGGGAGCACAAGGCTGCTACCTATTGGTAAAGCCTATCTCCCCGCAGGAGTGGAAGAAGGCCAAGCAGGCCCATAGGGCTGCAGCCAAGGAAGCGGCCAAGGCCACCACCGCTATCCCACACTCACAATGCCAGGAGGACATGGAGACCTTTGCAGTGGAAGCAACTCAGGAATCCATCATCCAATCAGATTGGGAAGCCCATGCCGAGTGGGCCACTCAATCTGAGGATCCGATAGGAGACTCAATCTCACCCAATCATTGCACCCAAGCTCCAGTCAAAACTGACTTGGGACCTATCCCAACTGAAAAAAGATTTTTGACCCGCTCAACGGTGCACCAAACTCGTATGCACTGCAAAAAATTCGTCCAACGTCAGGAAAACAAAAAGCGAAGGCCAAAGCCAACATGACTCTTTCTGCAAAAATCAATAAAAACTCTGATAGCGTTGCTGCTAACACCCACGCAGCTGTGAAAGCCCGTGGGGACCTTGAAGAGGCTAGTGGGCCTGGGGGCCCACCCCCTCACACCTAAGGTGTGAAGGGGAAACCTTCACTCTAGGGACGTTGAATATCACTGGACTCAAGGCCTCCCCATCCCGGGCTAGGAAACTGAGTTTTTACAAAACAATTTACCTGTGGATATCCTGGCCATCCAGGAGTCCCACTGTCCATGAGGTTCCAAGGAAGCTTGGAAAACAATGCTCCTCCGATCCCTATCTTTTGGTTGAAGCACTGTGGGGTGCTAATTTGGAAAAATAATTTTTAAATTCACATTCTCAGAAACATTTCTAAATGGCTGAGTGCTCATCGTCACCTTCTCGTGGGCCAACATAGCGCACGCAATCATCAACATATATGCCCCAAACGGTGCACATGAGCATCGGGAATTTTTCTTGTTGGTCAAATCCCTCCCACTACCCCCTGATTCTTTCCTAGTCAGCGATATGAACTGTTGGCTAACCTCACCAATGGATCAGTGGCCTCCCTCACCCCACGCCCCACAGGGTCACATAGAATTAGGCGTTCTAAAGGCCACCCTTGGGTTAATGGATGTGCTGCTGCGACATGCCCTGCTGCTCGAAAACATGATGCAGCCCCACGTCCACAAACGGCCAATTAAGGTCCATGACCCACATCGACCTTATCCTCACACCAGCGAAAAGTCAATCTCACATTTCCCACTTCAAAACAACAAAAATGGAATTCTCTGACCACCAACTGGTCTCAATAACCTACCACCTACCGGTCACAGTTGCTAAGGCCCCACATTGGTGCAAAATCTGCCCCCCCAAAGCTCGCGTCACCAGGATTTTCCACGTGGGTGGAAGAGGCAACTTTGGTAAAATTGTTTGTTGCACCATTTTGTGCAGACCCCATTTCTACATGGGCAACTTTCAAAGAGGACACCATCCGCCACTATCGCCATCTCTCCTCCAGATGCTCATGAGCCACATCAGCTGTCATTTTGCGCGCTCTGACAGAGTTGGCACACCTGGAGTCCAACATCCCAGCTACAGGATACAGCCCTGCATGGGGCCAGAAGTGGGCGGAGGCAGCCGCCCACCTCAACGCACTCGAAAGGCAACATAAACATCAGGTTTGTGTCCAATACAGGGCCACATGAATCACTAAAGGCGACAAGTGCACCGCATATTTGTTTAAAAAAATTTCACACCACGCCAGAGCGTGGCCTGCACATAGGTGCAAAGATCGGATAATTCCATTGCGGACACACTGGCTGAAGTGGCAATCGAAATGCAAAAATATTACTCCAAGTTATACTGAGCTGAACCAAGATAGCCAGCTGAAGTGGTGGAATTTCTCGACTGAACTCATATCCACACCATTTTCTGATACCCAGAAATAATGAATTTAATTACTCTGAATGAATTATGGACAGCCATTCGCGGTGCGCCAAACTGAAAATGCCCAGGCCCAGATGGCATTCCATATGAGTTCTACAAAAAATATTTCAGATATATGTCCCCATTGCTGCTCGCCTCACTTAACCAAAGCCTGTTGGAAATGCGCCTCCTACCAGGAGGACATGAGGCCTTTACTGTCACACTCTACAAGAAAGGGGATAAGCTTAACTTAGTTAACTGGCGCCCCATTTCTCTAACAAACACAGACACCAAAATTTTAACAAAAATCATGGCTAACCGTTTAGGGACTGTAGCATCTGCCACCATCTCCCCAGAACAATTCGGTTTCATCCCCAGAAGGTCAATTTGGGATAACGTGCACTCCGTGGCTAATGCATGTCAGTCCACAGCCTCAGGAGCACTGGTATTCTTGGACCAACAGAAGGCCTATGATAGAGTAAACTGGGAATACCTAAGGGCCTGCCTCCATCAATTCCGCCTACCCCCCACTTCATCAACTGGGTGATGCAGCTCACGGAATCTGCAACAATGGCAGTGCGTGGCCCAGGCTTCCTAACGGAAGTAGTCCGCCCTCAAAGGGGCTTGCGACAAGGGGACCCCCTCAGCTCACTCTTATACAACTTCAGCCTTGACCCACTACTGCGAAATGTGAATGCCCAACTCACTGGGGTCCATGTGCCAGGCCAAACCCCAGTCAAGATGATGGCATTTGCAGATGACTGCGTGGTGGGGGTGTCTAATAACAAAGATGCACGCACGCTTGAAGCCCTCATCCAGGAATATTCCTGGGTAAGCAACGCGACACTGAATGCCTTCAAAACCAAAATCATCCTCCTTGGTCAGTTTCAGAACTGCTGGGCCCCAGCAATTGGTTCCCAACCCGGCCCATCTGCTCGCCCACGCCCACGCCTTACTAACTCAACACACACCACCCCACTGGTGCTCCCCTTCGTGCCACGTCCTACCATAGGACTGGTGCACCATCTGGGCGTGTGGATGGAGGCAGGCGGATACGCGTCAGCAGTAATGGAGTGCTGTATACTTGATAACGTGACAAAGCAAATCGCCTCTCTCAGAGCCCACCCTACTACCCTCACTGGCAGGGTTGTTTTAGCCAACTCTATGCTCCTCTCCAAAGTCTGGTTTGGAGCCCATGCCATCCCCTTCCCCCCAAGCTTCTTCAAAATCCCTGTATGCCTTGCTGCAAGGATGGCTTTGGTCAGGCCGCCCTCCATCAGTATGGCTAGAGGTCATGTTTGTCCCTCATCATCAAGGTGGCATGGGCCTGCTTGACTTCAAAGTCCATGCTGCCAAGGTCCTGGGCACCTGGATCGCGGCCGTCACCGCTCCTACACTCCCATCCCAACACTGGTCCCATGCAGCCTGCTCTAACTTCTCCCAAGCCTTGGGCCTCAACAATCCATCAAACCCCCACTCCCTGATGAAATACCTCGCATCACGCACATCGGCCACAGGTCCTCACGGGACTAAAACCCACTAAAAACGAATCCTACTCTCCATGCGAAGCGCAGAGTGGAGAATTTGTATTAGCGGACATACAACCTGAAGAGGCCGCCCCTCTCCTCAGTTCACACAAGAGGTACAGGGGCTACCCATCCATGATGGCGTGATCCCCATTCGGCCCCATGTCCTATCCAGGGTGGACTACCTGGACATGATGGACATCCCTTATTTCACTGAGACCCAAAAAACTATCTGGAAATACGCACACCATCCTCTGTTGCAGCCTCAAGTCTGCTCCCATGTGTGGCGCTGCCTGAGGTGGGTGTATCGTACAGCTGAGCGCTCTAACGCTTTACACTCATCCTGTGTCGTGTGTGGCCAGTATGGAACGCTGTCCCACCGCCTGGAGAAGTGCCCCACCTCTAAAGTGATATGGCGCGAAGTTCAACGTCTGCTGGGCCAGGATCAAACACATCCCTTTAGTCTGTCAAGAGATATGTTTGCTCTATCAATGGCCTCCTCCCTTCCACCCTCCCTCCATGCTCTAGTGGTTGCAATCGCCATGTGGACCATCCGCACGATTTGTCTTAGATGTCATCGTAGGCTCCAACCCCACCCTCCCAGAAACTGTCCACAGATTCCAGTCTCATTTGGTGGACCACTTTCAAGCATGGATGTTTGGATACCTCCCACCACGTCGCCGACAGCTGGTCTCCTCCTGGCTCCCAGTCTGGTTCATCAAATCAGACCCCTTCCTCCACAAGTGCTCAATAGTGGCTACGGCCCCTTCACACGTCCCCTCCCCCTCCCCATAAGTGGCGTTCCCGCTGGCAACAAGAGATAGCACCGCTTCTCTGGGGTGCCTCCCCTGGTACTAAGTTTGTCTTTCCTGAGTCATATTCAGAAGTGTCCATCCCATGATCAGCCTTCCCCGCAATATATTAAAAATTAAATATTAAAAATTAAATTAACCTTAAGCTTAATGTTTAACTTTAATTGTTTTTGATTTCTAGAAAATTTTATTCTTTATTTAGAAAAAAATGGAAAAAGGTATGATGGTCGGGTGGAATATGAAAGATTTGGCCAAGATTAGAAGGACCAGGAAGGAGGCCACTAGTCAGATAACATCTCCAACCAATGCTGGCTTAAAAAGCTATTGCTAGCCACAGTTCTAGCACTGATGGGCTTACAGGCCATTGGAATCTTAATTGATTCGTTGCTTCATCATGTATGATGAGAGATTCAGTGGGACAGCCAGGCGTGTGGCTTTAGAAACCTGGGGGTAAGACGCATAAATTTGGTGATCCGCTGGAGTTGATCAGATAGGATTTGAAACTGTCATCAACACAAACTTCTGTGATGGGGCACTCATTTCCAAAACTTTTGGCACAAGGGATGAGTGTACAACCTATATACAATAATGGTAGAGGAAGGCGTGCATCTGATTAGGGATGTTTGTAGGGTTGACAAAAAACAGGTCTTGCAACAGGTGCAGCTCCTTTGATGATTCACTGCATTAAAGGAGGTACTTATTGTAGAACATTACTTGCAGAAAACGGCGCACTTGAAATAGCAATGCCAATATCTGCTTCCAGTTTGGTGCAGATGTGGTAGTCCTTATGCAGGTAGTCCAGTTTGCTAAGCTTACCATATTTAAACGCTTAGTGCAGGAACTTCCAGGCGGACAATATTTGCTTAGATGTGACCAGATGGTAATTAAGGCCCTAAATTAACTTCTTCATGAGGTAGTTTTTATTGTGGTCTTTGGCCTCCCAGTCATTGAGGATTCAGGGTTGAGTGTTTCAATTGTGTCCAATTTTCAAGAGTAGTTTCTCATATCTGACTAGGTAGACTTGAAGAGAATTTTGGTGACCTTACTTAAAAATTTGTGGCCAATTCAATTATGAACTTCCCAGTTAGATGCAGAATACATGCAGATTATGAGAATTGACATCCCTACAATTCTGGTCAGCATCATGTGTGAAACTTCAAATGACCAACCTCCTAGACTCACATCCAAATTGCACAACCGCCAGTAGTATGAGCTGGTTTTTTGGGTGGGAAGTCTTAAGTGGGTCGCCATGCATGCTGTTGGACATTCTCCTTTCCAATCTAAGAAAAAGAACGTTGAAGGTATCAGTGCTCTTGAATCTGCCACCATGATTGGCCCATCACCTGCCCAATTTTTAGATAATACTGTGGATATCAGCGATATGAGTACCCACAGTGAAAAGACCTTAGTTGATTCTCGGTGGAATCTTAACAACTGGAAAAATACAATATATCATAAAATTGGCTTAAAAAGGTAATAATTAATAATAGGAATACACCGACTCCTCAGTCAAATTTGAGGAGTATAATATCACACGGATCTGAACCTCTGCAAGGCAAGAAGATTTTACCCATTAATGATTGGGTGCGAGTTAACCAATTATTACCATCTGAGCCTAACCACCGCCAAGGTGCAAAGATTTTACTAGAGGATGATAGGGTAAAAATTATCCAATCATTACCATCTGAGTCTGACCACCACCAGATTAACCAATCATTACCATCCAAGTCTGACTACTGCTGAGGTGCAAAGATTTTACTTGCTGGTGATTGGATACAATTCATCAAAATCATTACCGCATGGGTCAGTTTTGCCTCTGAAAAATTTTTATCTTTAATCTGATAGGCCAAAAGCCTATATTCCCTAATTTAGATAACTGAGCTTTGCATTCTTTTGCCTCAAATACCCCTGGTCTCAAAATCTGAACTAGTTTAAATAGGAAAAACTTATATTGAGAAAAGGACCTTTCTTGGTTTTGCCCTGCCTAAACAATAAAAAACATAAAAAACTTTATCAAGCGTTATTTATACTTTTATTATAAAGTAAAATATCTCACTTTAATAAATTATTTGTGGCATCCATTGGCGGATCCCACAGATTGGTGCTCACTACAGGGGTCAAGCCCCCTGAATACTTTGATAAGTATTATAAAAAATGGAGTGTCACCCGTTGGGTGCGGAATGAGGAAGGGACTAAAGAAGATGATCAAATGGACATCCCTAGTGCTTTAATGTTTGAAGAAGAACAAATTGAGCCCATATTAATACCTGAGTCTCATCGCATCACTTGGCCAGCCACTGAAGCTGTAAGAGTCCTTACTCATGGCATCCTTAACCCTAGTAATATTGCATCTCACAAACAAGCATCATTGGTAGAGGAACGCCACTTGTTTCTCTATGAGACTAGTGTCCTCCCAGAGACTTATGGTTAACTTACAAAGCTGACCACCTATGTACGCAAGTTTGCTCACCCTGCCTTGGTCCATATGATGCATCTCTTAGCTGGCCATCATGAAGAGCTTCATCGACACCTAGATACCCATGTAACTCTGAATTCAGCATATGATAAGTTGTATCAACTGACCCTTCAAACATCTTGGGGCAGTTAAATCTGGTGTGGAAGCTAATCGCAACTTCATCATACAGCTGCATGACCAACTTACTACTATGGACACTGGGATTGTAAAGTATGTCGAGGAGGCCATATAAACATTCCAGGATGAACTGAACTCATCCTCCACTAGCACCCGCTCATTGTTGGAAGATTTTGCTAAAGAGCTTAAAAAGCAAAATGAGCAAACACATCATGACCTTTCAGCCCTCAACTACATCTTTCAAGAGAAATATGAACAGCATGTGGCTGTGGTGGAGCGGCAGTTAGTTCAGGCCTTTTCGCGTGTTGATGAGCTTGAACGTCATCTGTTGCTTAAACCATCTAGCGCCACCACCACCCTCGCGGCCAAGGTTGTTCAGCTAGAAAAGTAGCTAGCTCTTAAAGCTTCGTTGGAAAATACCAAATATTTGGCACGTCGCCTGACTGAAGTAAAATAGAAGCAAAAGGAATAAAAACTTCGCTGGAAAGCCCTGTGCTGTTAAGGAAGTCTACAGCTGACTAACGCAGGTTGAGCAAAAGTATGAACAGATTAAGGAGGGGGTACAAGGCCCCAGCTCCCACTATCATGACGAAGAAGGGTGTAAAAAAATGAAAGAAGAGCTGAGGAACCGCATGAAAGCCGTGGAATCTGCTCAATTAAACCTAAGCTCAATGGTATCAAAACTTTGATTTCAAGTCTCAGCAATGGAAAACTGAGAGGAAGATCTTGAAACTCATAAATCAGGAATCGAAGCTCAACTAAGATTATGTGAATCTGGGCCTCTAGAAGCCCTCCCTAGGATGGAAACCCGGCTTGAAGCCATGCAAGATCAGTTTGATCGCCTTTTGCGGACCTTTAATCAATTAAGCTACCACTCTGAAACCCCAATAACAGAAGCTCCAGCTATTCATACCCTTACCAGGAATGATCATAATTCATTCAAACTAATGTTCAAAGACAAGTATATCCCCGGCGAGGGTAGCATTGCTTTGTTTTTATACGTTTATGAAGCAGCTATGGAAGGGGCGACTGATGGTCAGAAAGCCAAGCACATCCTTTCCTGTTTGGGCCGCATGGCACAGGAGGTGATGGTTCCACATATGGATGCTCTTAGAGCCTGGTCCGAAGTTTAAGAGGCTCTCATAAACATTTTCGGTTCAAAACAGGCTTTAAGTATGAAAAAGCAAGCTTTTATGCATATGATTATCCGAAAAGGAGAGTCAGTGGTCACCTTTGCGGAACAATTCTATATGGAAGCCCAGACGTTGCTAACCTCAAAGATGTTGACTTTGGATGATGCTATAGCCGCCGTTTTGACTGTAGTGGCTACTTACCCATCGCTAGCAATGCACATCACCTCAGTTAAAAACTATTTCCATACCGTTCAAGACATCAAGGAAGCTTTAATAGATTTTGCCAATTTCCATAAGCCCAAAGTTCCCCGTGGAGCCATATCTCGTCCTCGCGTTTTAACCATTGAGAACTCACAGCCTAAGCCTTGGGTTTTAGCTATTGAAGACAAGAAGGAGCCCCTTCAGAAAATGGGCCTGGAAGAGCAAAGCCCCAAAGCAAAACGTCCTGAACGCCCTCAGTGTGAATACTGCAACAAGTTTGGACATAAGGAGGCTATGCGCTGGAAAAGAAAGCTGACGCTGAGGAACAGGAGCAGGGAAAAGAAATGTCAGCATAGGGAAAGGCACCCCTATTGCAACAAAACTAATGTGCCTAACTCACTCAACCAACTTATGCCATTACCTCGCGTTACAAATACCCCAGGGGATGATTCTGAGGGGGATACAGATGAGGTTGGCTATTATGTTGTAGGGGCACCTGCTGAAGTGGAAGTTCCCAACCGTTTAAATGCTGGAGGAGTAGATGAAGCCACCATACCTGAAGAGACATATCTCTGCCAAGTTTTGGAAGAGCCAATTGTCATTAATACTGCCAGCAACGCAGATGAGGTGTTGTCTCACCTTATTTGCCCTATCCAGCATGGCCATACCATGTAAAGCATCCAAAAAATTACCCTGAGACCGCATATAAATTCACCTCCAATTTCCATCTCAAGGAGGTCTTAGCGCTATTGCCCACTTTTGGGGGGATACTTACAAAGGTTGAAGTGGTGATACAAAAAGTTTGGGTGATGGCCATTCTAGATACAGGCTCCCCAGTGAACGTAATCTCTTCCCAGCTGATGAAAAAGATCAAGCTTGCACCTGACTTGGAGTACAACCAAGACTTTGGAACCGCTGGTTCTAACAACACCTGAGCACTTGGTGCTTACTTGTCTCTTCCCATTAGTATTGGGAAGCTTATTCTATTGGCCCCCGCAGTGGCTTTGGATAACAACAATTATGATATGCTTATAGGTACACAGTTCATGATTAAATATGAAGGCATTATCAATATGAAGCAAGGGATCTTGTTGTTGCTCAATTACAAAGTACCTTTAATTCTAGCCAATACAGAACCCAGCAAGAAGGATTACACTTGCATGTACACCAACCTCGCAAAAACAGCGACTAAAGAAGGTCAGGCTGCCAATAAGCACCGCAACACCCCTACAAACATTCTTGAGGGGGGAAATGTCAGACATTCTCCTTTCCGGTCTAAGAAAAAAAAATGTTGAAAGTATCAGTGCTCTCTAATCTGCCACCATGATTGGCTCATCACCTGCACAATTTTTAGATAATATTTTGGATATTAGCGATATGAGTACCCACAGCGAAAAGACCTTAGTGGAATCCTAACAACCGGAAAAATACAATTTATCATAAAAATTGGCTTAAAAAGGTAATAATTAATAATAGGAATACTCCGACTCCTCAGTCAAATTTGAGGATTATAATATTGCACAGATCTGAACCTCCGCAAGGCAAGAAGATTTTACCCATTAATGATTGGGTGCGAGTTAACCAATCATTACCATCCAAGTCTAACCACCGCCAAGGTGCAAAGATTTTACTAGAGGATGATAGGGTAAAAATTAGCCAATCATTACCATCCAAGTCTGACCACCATTGAATTACCCAGTCATTATCATCTGAGTCAGACCACCGCTGAGGTGCAAAGATTTTACTTGCTGGTGATTGGATACAATTCATCAAATTTTACCGCATGGGTCAGTTTTGCCTCTGAAAAATTTTTATCTTCAATCTGATAGGCCAAAAGCCTATATTCCCTAATTTAGATAACTGAGCTTTGCATTCTTTTGCCTCAAATACCCCTGGTCTCAAAATCTGAACTAGTTTAAATAGGAAAAACTAGTATTGAGAAAAGGACCTTTCTTGGTTTTTCTCTGCCTAAACAATAAAAAACATTAAAAACTTTATCAAGCTTATTTATACTTTTATTATAAAATAAAATATCTCACTTTGATAAATTATTTGTGGCATCCATTGGCGGATCCCACACATGCATTCAAGGAGTTTGAGGAGACTAAATCCTAAGTGCCTTGGGCTCTTGCCCAGTTAGCGTTCCATCATAGGTTTGGGCAGCGCATGTTCATCTGCACCATTTAGAGGAAGGACTTGGTCCATATCCTCCAGGCGTGGGTCTCAATGTTAAGTAGGACAAATCTTACTTCAAACTTTGCTTGAACAAAATATCAAGGGTAATCAGTGCTGCTTTCACATTGAACCAGAGGAAGGTGCAAAGCAGAGTCTTTATTTTCTTCTCCATTTTTAGGCTCATTGGAAGCATATGGGCGATGTACCAAAGTTAAAAGAGTATGAAAATGTTGATGGCCAGCATTTTTTCTTTTGAGATTGGGGCACAAGTGCTTCCAGCAAGCCATTTGAGCCAACAGACTTGACAATACCTCCTGTATAATTTCAAGTACCGCTGGACCCTTATCTTGAATAAGATTCTGAGTTAAAAATCGTCTGGGTGTTCTGAATTGGGGCTATATCAGATGTTGGGCTGAAGTTTGGTAAGCTGATCCTCATTACAGCAGTTTTATAAAGGTTGATCTTTGTGTTTGATGCTGATTGATAAAAGCTTAGGAAATCTTTAGTGCCTTGAAGGTCATATGGAAAGCTGATCCCTACTACAGAGTCATTGGCAAAAGATTGCATTTTCAGAAGCCACTGGTTAGGGTCAATGGGACCCCAGAGCTTCACGTCCACTGCTACCAAGAGACTATTGACTGCATAGTTGAATAGGCTTGGTGACATAGGATCTCCTTGGAGGAGATCCTGGCCAACTGTGATATCATTTGTGAGGCCATTGGCCACAAACACCTTTGTTAGACAAGAATACAATGTCAATATCCAGGAGTGGAAAGCGTCAGATATACCTACTGCTTTCAACACCACGTGCAAGAAGGGCCACGATACCCAATAATAGGTCTTCTACATGTTGAGAAAAAGATCTATCCCTGTTAAGAGCCTTGCATGTCGTGCTGCATGTTGTGGATGGTCCCAGTACTTTCCCAGATGGTGTGACCCTTGATGAACCCATTCTGTTCCTGATGGAGGGTACGAGGTGCTGTAGCCATAAGTTTATTTTGACAGAATACATGCTATAAGTTTGTAGTCATCTTTGAGAGGCAATCAGACCATTTCTGAAGGTGCCGTTGGAGCCCCTTCTTGTACAGGAGCACAATCTGGGTATCCTGGCCCCTAGGAATTTGGAGGTCAATTTAAAGACAGGAGTGTTGAGGCAGGTGAGCTACATCACAATGTAATCATAGATAGTATTGTAAATTTCTACACACATACTCTTGGGTCATGGGGATTTCTCTTTGGTGACTTCTTTAATGCTCATTTTACTTCATCAATGGTGATATGGGCGGTTAACTTCTGGATATCATCTGGTGAGCAGCCCCTTAGCATAAGCTTGGCCAGGTCAATAAGGGTTTCAGTTGATGTTTCGCTCATTTTTGATACTAGAATGCTTCACCTTAAAATTGTTCTATCTCACAAAAAATTATTGTAGGGTCAGAATACACTGTACCTGACGGGGTTTTCGCCTACTCAATCCTGGCATTGGATAAGATTTCTTTAATATGCTAGCCAGGCTCTAATCATCATCCCTGCAAATCTTCAGAACCAATAGCTAGCATTTATGTGGCAATCAGCGACATTTTTGTCAATAAAGATTGATAACATTTGTGCTTGGTTCAGTACTTGCTATACCATTCTTTGCTGTCCCACCAGGTAAGCTTCAGTACATCCAGTGCATCTGTAGCTGCTTCATAGCAGCAGTTCACTTTTAGGCTTTGGCTTTCCTTAACTTTCATGTTATCACACTTGATCTTCTCTTGACTTGACCCCATTGTAACAGGAGATCAATTCCTGTCATAAGGTCCAAGTAAGCAGATAGCAAATAAAATTAGGTTTGATTGTGCAACACCATACCTATCCCTCAGCATTGCTGGTGCAATAAGCCATTCTCAGCGTTTTTAGGGTTCACCCAGTCAATTTTCACATGGAAAATCATATGGTATCTTTGGAGTTTATGCTGACTTAGCTATTAGACGTCAGCAGCTTGAGGTCAGATAAAATGAGCAAGTAGTCCAGGCAAGAACCTGTCTGTTGTGCACCACTGGAATCATATGACCAGCTTGTGAGATTAGCGGGGTCATCATCCTCTTTGACAAATATAAAGCACATTCATGACTTGACCATGTACTCTAGCATATCCTTGGCCTTATGGTCGGAACTCTCACTTGTTGAGAACATATCCTGACTTGCATTCATCCAATATTTCAGGTCTCCTGATACAGCTGTAGATCCCTCAGTTGGGACCTCCAATAAGTATATACAAAAAGTTCATTTTTCGTGGGGCTTTAGCAAGGCCTATACTGCAACCACTCATAGGCTTTTTCCAGTTTTCCTATCTGTGGTTGTGGCCACTAAGATCCTTCCAGTGTGAGTCTCCTCTACAAATACCAGGTCAATGTTCTTGTTCATTGCAACGATGGCCACATGATCCATCCAAAGAGCTTGACACCCAATCTGAAGGGACCACAGGTGGCTTGTTGCATCTTGGTTTGAGTTTAACACCATCTTTTTGGCTGCCTGCTTGCATTTCCAAAATTATATTATATCTTTCATATTACTGGTTTTAAAATGGTGATTCTACCTCCTCCTCATCTGGATGCTCACCATACTCTGAGCATTTGTGGTCATTATAATCATTTCTGGTTGCCTGACCCAAAAGTATGAGGTTATTGGGGCTTTCCAGGTTATAGATTGAGTTTCAAATGGAGGCTGATTATTTGGCAGCTGATGTCACTAAGGGTGAGTATGGGGCAGTTGGCGCTTTGTGAAGTCAGTTGGTGGGCATGGGAATTTTATTGCTGGGCAGTTTATGCACTGAAAACTCCATGTCCATCCCCATCTCATTGTCAATTGAGAATTACAATGGTTTGAGCGCCAATTTAGGGAACGCTTTCAAACTCCAGATGGAACAGAAGTAGCAGCAACACTCACCTAATTATTACCTGACCCACTACTGGATTTTTTGGTAAAACGTGACTTTTTTGCTGGGGTGCAGTCAGCTGACTCTGGTTGTTTGGCATCTCCAGAGGGTGATTGGTTGTTATCATTAGGCTTTTTCACCAATGGTTTGCGTACTGACTTCCTACCCAATTTTTGCTTTTTGGGCTTATTAACCAAGTTTGTAGGATCTAGAAGCAGTTGATCCTTCTTCAATGACTTTTTGGCTTTTTTCTAGCACGCCTCCCCTGAACTGTCCACTCCGCTTGTGATGGGCAGTGTGCAACTGGTTCAGGGACCATCCTTTTGTCCATGTTGTACTCCTTGGTGTTGGGGTTCATGAAGGGCTCGTTGTTTGCTTCAGGTTGCTTGGCTGTTTCCCAAACCCACGCTTCTTTATAGCAAAGTCAAGCTCCTATTGCTATTGCTTCATGGCTGTGACCTTCTTAAGGTTCCTTGGGAACCATTCCTTGGATTTGGTACTTAGACAGGTTTTTGTCCTGACCTTGATGACCCCACTGACAGGGCCATAGTGAAATTCAAGGGGTGTTTCCCCCTTTTATGGTGGCACTGAGTCATTATGTGGCTAATCTGATAGCAGAACTGGCATACCTGTTTGGTATCTTCCTTTTCTTCATATACGGCATGGCTGAGACTGGAAAAAGTGGATGAATCATGAAAATGCAATTTTATTTGATTCATCTAAGAGGCTAGTTCATAGAGTACCTCCACGGTGCAATGGTAAAGGCACTTAACTATATAATTTGCTGACAATCTTCTGAATTCCTAAGCCTTCTCACAATATGAAAGGCCTGTGCAGATCGCCTCATAAACTCAGTTCCTTTCCCAATCTTTCACCATGTTTAAAAATGTGACCCACTGGCAGTTTGGTTTGTGTAATGGGTCAGTTCCATTTGCAGGTATACAAATCATATTGGTTTCTTACTTCCAGGAGTTTTTCAGTCACTCTTGCCTGGAATTATGATGTCAATTTACCTGCATTTTGGCACCTGATGATGGTCGAAGTTGCCACCCATCAAGACCTTGTTGAGCTTTTTTCAATTGACACTATCTAATGGAATACTCCTCCTCCTCTTCCTGCTGCAGGTGGATACAGATAGCGTCTTTTAAGTATCTCTTAAGTGCCTTAGCAATCCATAAATCCTCCGCCAATTTTATTGTTTTTGTTTAGTTTCTGGGTGAGAAATTTAGTAAATTATTCAATTCATTCAATAATCCTCAACCAATTGGCTAAATAAATTGAACTTTTAAACTTGACAGAGATAGGACATTACATTTCTTTCACAGCTAAATTTCAAATTTCAGATTTTTTATTTTACTTTTCTTTCTCGTTGAAAACACTTTTGCAACCCATTCAATTCAAGACTAAATCTAGTTTGATAATCTCATAGAGGGGATTAGTCTGCGCCCATGTCTGGGAGCAATTGGCAAGCAAGGCAAGAGGAGCAGGCGGAAGGCCCGCGGCCTCTAACATTTAAAAACGCCCCGGAGAATCCAGCGGAATAGAAAAAATCTAAAAAAACTGGCGGTCACAATTTCCCTGGAGATACTCGCGTGGCAAGCACGATGCAACCAGTACATCAACACGCCACATTCCCAGCCACTTTCATCGGTGGAATTCAGAGTCTGTGTGTATCTGGAAATCCAAAAAACGGCCCTATGGGAAAAATTTTGTGAATATGTACACAAAATTTTCCTGACTGCGGTGTATGTGGCACCTCACTCCATGTCACGCAGTTGGCTGGACCTAGGTTTCAAAAACAAAATAGCAGCAGACGAGGCTGCAGCGGTGCGCATAGTGGTCAACCTCCCTGAAGGGCAATGGGTCATCGAAACTAAACGCACCAGATGGACAAAATCAAACCAAATTTTCCTCACGTTTGACTTTTTGCCTACTAAAGTAAAACGTGACATTTTGGAGCAACACCTGAAAGATGGTCTCGCCATATATGGCGAAATACAATCTTTCAAAATGCAACGTTTCACGCTGATGCCATACCTGTGCACCAGCAAAGCCATCGCAGTTCTGACCCCAACCAAGGAGATCGTGAAGGACCTAACCCAGATCCCGCACTCCACCTTTATTGATATTGCAGGGCACACCACCCACCCATTCTGGGTAACCGTGGACAGCGCGCCCCCCATTTGCACCCACTGTGACGCGTTTGGCCATAAGGTGCACGCATGCCCATCAAAGAGGGCGTCACATTCCAAGAGCACCCCTCAGCGGCCATGGCCAGCGGGGAGGCGCACTATGAACCAACCACAAGCACCGAGGAGGCTTTCCCGTGGGGAGCACAAGGCTGCTACCCATTGGTAAAGCCCATCTCCCCGCAGGAGTGGAAGAAGGCCAAGCAGGCCCATAGGACCGCGGCCAAGGAAGCGGCCAAGGCCACCACCACCATCCCACACTCACAACGCCAGGAGGACATGGAGACCTTTGCGGCAGAAGCAACTCGGGAATCCATCACCCAATCAGATTGGGAGGCCCATGATGAACGGGCCACTCAATCTGAGGATCTGATGGGAGATTCAATCTCACCCAATCGCTGCACCCAAGCCCCAGTCAAAACCAACTTGGGACCTATCCCAACCAAAAAAATTTTTTTGCCTCACTTGACGGTGCACTGAACTTATCTGCACCGCAAAAAATTCGTCCGACGTCGGGAAAACAAAAAGTGAAGGCCAAAGCCAACGCGACTCTTTCTGCAAATTTAACATAAACCCCGATAGCATTGCTGCTAATACCCGCGCTGCTGTGAAAGCCCGTGGGGACCTGGAAGAGGCTGGTGGGCCTGGGGGCCCCACCCCCTCACACCTAAGGTGTGATGGGGGAAACCTTCACTCTAGGGATGCTGAATATCGCCGGACTTAAGGCCTCCCCGTCCCAGGCTAGGAAACTGAGTTTTCTACAAAACAATTTACCCGTGGATATCCTGGCCATCCAGGAGTCCCACTGTCCACGAGGTTCTGAGGAAGCTTGGAAAACAATGCTCCTACCATCCCTATCCTTTTGGTTAAAGCACTGTGGGGTGCTAATTTGGAAAAACAATTTTTTCAAATTTACATCTTCAGAAACATTCCTAAATGGCTGAGTGCTCGTTGTCACCTTCTCATGGGCTGATGTTGCACACACAATTGTCAACATTTACGCCCCAAATGGTGCACAAGAGCGTTAAAATTTTTTTCATCGGTCAAATCCCTCCCGCTACCCCCAATTCTTTCCTAGTTGGCGATATGAACTGTTGGCTAACCTCACCAACGGACCGGTGGCTGCCCTCACCCCACGCCCCACAGGGTCATGTAGAACTACGCGTTCTAAAAGCCACCCTTGGGTTAATAGATGCACTGCTGCAACATGCCCCACTGCTCAAAAACATGATGCATCCCCACATCCACAATGGCCAATTAAGGTCCATGACCTGCATCGACCTTATTCTAGCACTGGCGAAATTCCAACCCCACATCTCCCACACTAAAACAACGAAAATGGAATTCTTTGACCACTGACTGGTCTCAATAACATACCACTTACCCGTCACAGTTGCAAAGGCCTCACATTGGTGCAAAATCTGCCCCCCAGAGCTCGCGTCGCCAGGATTTTCCACGTGGGTGGAAGAGGCAACTTTGGCAAAATCGTTTGTTGCACCGTTTTGCGAGGACCCCATTTCCACATGGGCAACTTTCAAAGAAGACACCATCCGCCACTATCGCCATCTCTCACCCAGACGCTCACGAGCCACATTGGCGGTTATATCACGCGTGCTGGTGGAATTGGCCCACTTGGAGTCCAACATTCCAGCCTCAGGATATAGCCCTGCATGGGGCCAGAAGTGGGCGGAGGCAGCCGCCCACCTCAACGCACTTGAAAGGCAACACAAACATCGGGTTTGTGTCCAATACAGGGCCACATGCATCACTAAAGGCGACAAGTGCACCGCATACTTCTTCAAAAAAATTTTGCACCACGCCAGAGCGTGGCCTGCACACAGGTGCGAAGATTGGATAATTCTATTGTGGACACACCGGCTAAAGTGGCAAAGAAACGCAAAGATATTACTATGAGTTATACCGAGCTGAACCAATTCAGCCAGCCAAAATGGCGGAATTTCTTGACAGAGCTCATATCCGCACCATTTTCTGATACCCGGAAATAATGAATTTAATTACTCTGAACAAATTATGGACTACCATTCGCGGTGCACCAAACCGAAAATGCCCAGGCCCAGATGGCATTCCATATGAGTTCTACAAAAAATATTATAAATATTTATCCCCATTGCTGCTAGCCTCACTCAACCAAAGCCTGTTGGAAATGCGCCTCCTACCAGGAGGACATGAGGCCTTTACGGTCACATTCTTCAAGAAAGGGGATAGGCTAGACTTAGCCAACTGGTGCCCCATTTCTATGACAAACACAGACACCAGAATTTTAACAAAAATCATGGCTAACCGTTTAGGGACTGTAACATCTGCCACCATCTCCCCAGAACAATTTGGTTTCATCCCAGAAGGTCGATTTGGGATAACGTGCACTCTGTGGCTAATGTGTGTCAGTCCACAGCCTCTGGGGCACTTGTATTCTTGGACCAACAAAAGGCCTATGATAGAGTAAACTGGGAATATCTTAGGGCCTGCCTCCAAAAATTCCGCCTACCTCCCCGCTTCATTAACTGGGTGATGCTGCTCACGGAATCTGCAACAATGGCAGTGCGCGGCCCAGGTTTCATAACGGAAGTAGTCCGTCCTCAAAGGGGCCTGCGACAAGGGGACACCTGAGCCCACTCTTATACAACTTCAGCCTTGACCCACTACTGCGAAATGTGAATGCCCAACTCACTGGGGTCCATGTGCCAGGCCAAACCCCAGTCAAGATGATGGCATTTGCAGATGATTGCGTGGTGGGGGTGTCTAATAACAAAGATGCACACGCGCTTGAAGCCCTCATCCAGGAATATTCCCGGATAAGCAACGCGGCACTGAACGCCTCCAAAACTGAAATCATCCTCCTTGGTCGGTTTCAGAACTGCTGGGCCCCAGCAAGTAGTTCCCAACCCGGCCCATCTGCTCGCCCACGTCCACGCCTTACTAACTCAAAACACACCGCTCCACTGGTGCTCCCCCTTTGTGCCACGACCTACCATAGGACCGGTACGCCATCTGGGCGTGTGGTTGGAGGCAGGTGGATACGCGTCAGCAGTAATGGAGTGCCATATACTGGACAACGTGACGAAGCAAATAGCCTCTCTCAGAGCCCACCCTACTACCCTCACTGGCAGGGTTGTTCTTGCCAACTCTATGCTCCTATCCAAAGTCTGGTTTGGAGCCCACGCCATCCCCTTCTCCCCAAGCTTCTTCAAATCCCTGTATGCTTTGCTACAAGGCTGGCTTTGGTCAGGCCGCCCTTCACCTGTACGGCTAGAGGTCATGTTTGGCCCTCATCATCATGGTGGCATGGGCCTACTTGACTTCAAAGCCCATGTCGCCAAGATCCTGGGCACCTGGATTGTGGCCGTCACTGCTCCTACACTCCCATCCCAACACTGGTCCCGCGCGACCCGCTCCAATTTCTCCTGAGCCTTGGGCCTCAACAATCCATCGAACCCCCACTCCCTGATGAAATACCTGGCTTCACACCCATCGGTCACAGGCCCTCGCGGTACTAAAACCCACTACAAACGAATCCTCCTCTTCATGCGGAGCGCTGAGTGGTCAGTTTGTATTAGCGGACATACAGCCTAGAGAGTCCGCCCCTCTCCTCAGTTCACATAAAGAGGTACAGGGGCTACCCATCCAAGATGGGGTGGTCCCACATGGCCCCATGTTCTATCTAGGGTGGACTACCTGGACATGATGGACATCTCTTACTCCATTGAGACCCAAAAGACTATCTGAAAATACGCACACCATCCCTGTTGCAGCCTCAAGTCCGCCCCCATGTGTGGCGCTGCCTGAGGCGGGTGTATCGTACAGCTGAGCGCTCTAACGCTTTACACTCATCCTGTGTCGTGTGTGGCCAGTATGGAACGCTGTTTTACCGCCTGAAGAAGTGCCCCACCTCTAAAGTAATATGGCGCGAAGTCCAACGTCTGCTAGGCCAGGATCAAACACATCCCTTCAGTCTGTCAAGAGATATGTTTGCTTCATCAATGGCCTCCCCCTCCCACCCTCCCTCCATGCGCTGGTGGTTGCAATCGCCATGTGGACTATCCACACGATTGTCTTGGATGCCATCGCTGGATCCATCCCCACCCTCCCTGAAGCTGTCCACAGATTCCGGTCTCATTTGTGGATCACTTTCAAGCGTGGATGTTTGGATATCTTCCACTGTGTCGCCAACAGCTGGTCTCCTCCTGGTTCCCAGTCTGGTTCATCAAATCAGACCCCTTCCTCCACACGTGCTCAATAGTGGCTACGTCCCTTACACACGTTCCCTCCCCTTCCCATAAGTGGCGTTCCCGCTGGCAACAAGAGATAGCATCGCTTCTCTGGGGTGCCTCCCCTGGTACTAAGTTTTGCCTCGTCTGAGCCATATTCGGAAGTGTCCGTCCCATGGTCAGCCTTCCCCGCAATAAAATTTAAATTTAAATTTAAATTTAAATTTAAAATTTCGAAATTACTCACCCAGAAATTTAGTTTATTTGATCTAACAAATATTGGAGATAAAGTTCACTGAATGCTCCTCTGAAGCATCGATTCACTCAAATTACTCCCAAAATTACAAAACCCTAGGTTGCCAACTTGGGCGTCAACCCATACAACCTGCTCCCAAACTGAAGTTTAAAAGCAGATGCAAATAGATTTAATCACTCAAGGCGGAATCACAAATGATATAGCCATTTACAGCCTACCCCAGTTACCTCTGTTAACTGAGGGTCAACCAATTAGTGCACCCCACCTTGGAGGTGCATATAAGGATTTACCATGGTAGCGGGGAGAACTACAGATACCAATACCGCACAGGGGGTTAGGATGGCTTTGCCAACTGCCTCCTCTTCGAAAATCAGCTTGGGCGCCCAAACTGAATTGTCAGTGATTTAATTTAATTTATTGTGGGGAAGGCTGACCATGGGATGGACACTTCCAAATTTGACCTAAAAGAGACAAGACTTAGAAACAGGGAAGGCGCCCCAGAGAAGCGATGCTATCTCTTGTTGCCAGCGGGAACGCCACTTATGGGGAGGAGGAGGGAACGTGTGAAGGGGCCATAGCCACGATTGAGCACGTGTGGAGGAAGGGGTCTGATTTGATGAACCAGACTGGGAACCAGGAGGAGACCAGCTGTTGGCGACGTGATGGGATGTATCCAAACATCCACGCTTGAAAGTGGTCCACCAAATGAGACCGGAATCTGTGGACAGCTTCTGGGAGGGTGGGGGTGGAGCCTATGATGGCATCTAAGACAATCGTGTGGATGGTCCACATGGCGATTGCAACCACCAGAGCACGGAGGGAGGGTGGAAGGGGGGAGGCCATTGATAAAGCAAACATATCTCTTGACAGACTAATGGGATGTGTCTGATCCTAGCCCAGCAGACGTTGAACTTCGCGCCATATCACTTTAGAGGTGGGGCACTTCTCCATGCGGTGGAACAGCGTTCCATACTGGCCACACACGACATAGGATGAGTGTAAAGCGTTAGAGCGCTCAGCTGTACGATACACCCGCCTCAGGCAGCGCCACACATGGGGGCGGACTTGAGGCTGCAACAGGGATGGTGTGCGTATTTTCAGATAGTCTTTTTGGTCTCAATGGAGTAAGAGATGTCCATCATGTCCAGGTAGTCCACCCTGGATAGAACATGGGGCCATGTGGGGATCACCCCATCTTGGATGGGTAGCCCCTGTACCTCTTATGTGAACTGAGGAGAGGGGCGGACTCTCTGGGCTGTATGTCCGCTAATACAAACTGACCACTCAGCACTCCGCATGGAGAGGAGGATTCGTTTGTAGTGGGTTTTAGTACCGCGAGGGCCTGTGACCGATGGGTGTGAAGCCAGGTAATTCATCAGGGAGTGGGGGTTCGATGATTGTTGAGGCCCAAGGAGCGGGAGAATTTGGAGCGGGCTGCGCGTGACCAGTGTTGGGAGGGGAGCGTAGGGGCAGTGACGGCTGCAATCCAGGTACCCAAGATCTTGGCAGCATGAGCTCTGAAGTCAAGCAGGCCCATGCCACCATGATGACGAGGGCCAAACATGACCTATAGCCATACTGGTGGAGGGCGGCCGGACTAAAGCCATCCTTACAGCAGGGCATACAAGGATTTGAATAACCAAAGGGGAGAAGGGGATGGCGTGGACTCCAAACCAGACTTTGGAGAGGAGCATAGAGTTGGCTAAAACAACCCTGCCAGTAAGGGAAGTAGGGTGGACTCTGAGGGAGGCGATACGTTTCGTCACATTGTCTAGAATACAACTCTCCATTACTGCTGATGCGTACCCGCCTGCCTCCACCCACACGCCCAGATGGCGGATAGGCCCTATGGTAAGGCGTGGCACAAAGGGGAGCACCAGTGGGGCGGTGTGGGGTGATCTGGGAGGGCGAGCACGTGTGCAAGCAGATGGGTCGGGCTGGGCCCTGGTTGCAGGGGCCTAGCAGTTTTGAGACCGACCAAGGAGGATGATTTCAGTTTTGGAAGCGTTCAGTGCAGCGTTACTTACCTGGGAATACTCCTAGATGAGAGCTTCCATTGCGCGTGCATCTTTATTATTAAACTATAACCACACAGTCATCTGCAAACGCCATCATCTTGACTGGGGCTTGGCCTGGCACATGGACCGCAGTGAGTTGGGCATTCACGTTTTGAAGTAGTGGGTCAAGGCTGAAGTTGTATAAGAGTGGGCTAAGGGGGTCTCCTTGTCGCAAGCCCCTTGAGGGCGGACTACTTCTGTTAGGAAGACAGGGCCACGTACTGCCATTGTTGCAGATTCCGTGAGCAGCATCACCCACTTGATGAAGCGAAGGGGTAAGCGGAATTGATGGAGGCAGGCCCTGAGGTATTCCCAGTTTACTCTATAATAGGCCTTCTGTTGGTCCAAGAATACAAGTGACCCAGAGGCTGTGGACTGGCATGCGTTAGCCACAGAGTGCACGTTGTCCCAAATCGACCTTCTGGGTATGAAACTGAATTGTTCTGGGGAGATGGTGGTAGATGCTACAATCCCTAAACGGTTAGCCATGATTTTTGTTAAAATTTTTGTATTCATGTTAGTTAAAGAAATGGGGCGCCAGTTGGCTAAGTCTAGATTGTCCCCTTTCTTGAAGAGTGTGACGGTGAAGGCCTCTTTTCCTCCTGGCAGGAGGTGCGTTTCCAGATTGCTCTGGTTAAGTGAGGCAAGCAGCAGTGGGGATATATATTTGAAGTACTTTTTGTAGAACACATATGGAATGCCATCTGGGCCTGGGCATTTCCAATTTGGTGCACCGCGGATGGCTGTCCATAGTTCATTTGGAGTAACTAAATTCATTATTTCTGGGTATTGGGAAATGGTGCGGATGTGGGCTCGGTTGAGAAATTCTACCACTTCACCTGGCTGAATTGGATCAGATTGGTTTAAACCTCGAGTAATACTTCTGTTTTGATTGCCACTTTAGCTGGCGTATCCACAATGGAATCATCCAATCTTCGCACCTGTGTGCCGGCCACACTCTGGCATGGTGCAAAAAATATTTTAAAAAAATATGAGTTGCACTTGTCGCCCTTTGTAATATGTTTGGCCCTGTACTGAACACAAACCCGATGTTTGTGTTGCCTTTTGAGCGCGTTGAGGTGGGCAGCTGCCTCCGCCCACTTCCGGCCCCATGCAGGGCTATATCCTGTAGCTGGGATGTTGGACTCCAGGTGTGCCTACTCTGTCAGAGCACGCGAAATGACCGCTGATGTGGCTCGTGAGCGTCAGGAGGAGAGGTTTTGAAAGTGGCGGATGGTATCCTCTTTGAAGGTTGCTCATGTGGAAATGGGGTCCGCGCAATGTGGTGTAACAAACTCTTTTGCCAAAGTTGCTGATTCCACCCAAGTGGAAAATCCTGATGACGCGAGTTTGGGGGGCGGAGTTTGCACCAATGTGGGGCCTTAGCCACTGTGACAGGTAAGTGGTAGGTTATCAAGACCAGTCGGTGGTCAGAGAATTCCTTTTTTGTTGTTTTGAAGTGGGAAATGTGGGGTTGAGATTTCGCCAGCATTAGGATAAGGTCGATGCAGGACATGGACCTTAATTGGCTGTTGTGGACATGGGGGTGCATCATGTTTTCGAGCAGCGGGGCTTGCCATGGCAGCGCATCCATTAACCCAAGGGTGGCCTTTAGAACGCGAAGTTCTATGTGACCCTGGGGGGCGTGGGAGGAGGAAGGCCAACGGTCCATTGGTGTGTTTAGCCAACAGTTCATGTTGCTGACTACAAAAGGGTCTGGGGGTAATGGGAGGGATTTGACTGATGAGAAAAATTCCTGACGCTCTCATGCACAGGTTGGGGCATAGATGTTGATGATAGCATGTGCCACGTTGGCTTACGAAAAAGTGACAATGAGGACTCAGCCATTGAGGAAGGATTCTGACTATAAAAATTTAAAAAAATTGTTTTTCTTAACTAGCACCCCACAGTGCTCTGACCAAAAGGATAGGGATGGGAGGAGCATGGTTTTCCAAGCATCCTCAGAACCTCACAGACAGTGGGACTCCTGGATGGCCAGGATATTCACGGGTAAATTTTGTTGTAGAAAACTCAGTTTCCTAGCCCAGGATGGCAAGGCCTTGAGTCCAGTGATGTTCAACATCCCTAAAGTGAAGGTTTCCCCCATCGCACCTTAGGTGCAAGGGGTGTGCACATGGGCCCACTAGCCTCCCTCTAGATCCCCACGGGCCTTCATGGCAGCACAGGTGTTAGCAGCAACGCTATCAGTAGTTTTGTTGATTTTAGCAGAAAGAGTTGCATTGGCTTTTGCCTTCACTTTTTGTTCCCCCGACGTCAGATAAATTTTTTGCGGTGCAGATGAGTTTGGTGCACCGTTGAGCGGTCAAAAAAAATTTTTAAGGTAGGATGGGTCCCAAGTCAGTTTCAACTGGAGCTTGGTTGCAAAGATTGGGTGAGATTGAGTCCCCCATTGGATCCTCAGATTGGGTGGCCCAATCGGCATGGGCTTCCCAATCTGATTGGTTGATGATTCCTGAGTTGCTTCCACTGCAAAGGTTTCAATGTCCTCCTGGCGTTGGGAGTGTGGGATAGCGGTGGTGACTTTGGCCGCTTCCTTGGCCATGGCCCTGTGGGCCTGCTTGGCCTTCTTCTGCTCTTACGGGGAAATAGGCTTTACCAGTAGGTAACAGCCTTGTGCTCCCCATGGGAAAGCCTCTTTGGTGCTTGCAGTTGGTTCGTAGTGCGCCTCTCCACTGGCCATGGCCGCTGAGGGGTGTTCTTGGAATGTGACGCCCTCCTTGATGGGGCATGCGTGTGCCTTAGGTCTGAACGCATCACAGTGG